>OMNV01017525.1:6656-32099 GCA_900303265.1 Brotula barbata
AAAAAATTATATAAATGAATTGTTAATTTGAATTATTACTCATTCAATTCAATTAAATTGTTATATTGATTTTTTTTATTGTGATGTTTGTCACCAAGTTGAGAAGACAAAAGCCACATCCACATCCATCAAACAATAAAGATCCTATCAAAAATAAGTCCTTTACAAAATTGACCTCCTATATTTTTGCAGCATCAACTATCCATATGCTGACTCACAGTCATACGTTTCTCTGGTCTGGTATTGTGTGCCTTTGTGTGAACCTGCAGTCATTACCATGCAGATTGGCTGAAATTGTTTGAAAGTGTCGGTGTGCAAGGTAGCACTTAACTTAATTGAGGATTGTGAAAAACAGAAAAAAATATTCCTACCAAGGTTGTATACTTTCGTTTTACGCGGTCATGGTAAGATTGACTACAGCAACAATACAAATCACAACCGGTTTCTAAAAACAAATACTGTAGATTCCGTTCAGTAGCTGTCATCAGAGAAAGCAAGGAAAGGCTGAGTGAATGAGGGACAGATGAGGATATGAGGAAGATGACAGTGTGGCTATCCTTCATCATAATCCTGTTACTGTTGAATAATTTAAGTATCTCCTTGCAGACATTAATTTCCTATCATCTACTTTGCCTCTAATTCACTGGGAGAATTAATGAGGATTGACACGGCCCCTCTTTTTTTGTGCCACAAAAGCCAACATGGAGGTGTTGATAAGCGAGCTGTGGTGCCGAAACAATGGACAGCTGGTGATACCCTCATCATTTATTTCACATTCCACCCCAGTTCTCATTAGACGCCCAGAAAAGAGGACGTGGAAATATATCAAATGTTAATTATCAGCAGTAATAGAGTTTATCAGAGTGTAATCAATGTCAGGTGATATACGGCCATCCCATTTTTTAAAGAAGTGGCTTTATGTGAAAAGTAATTTTGCTTAAAATTGAATTAAGCATATACCATCATCTTTAGTGTCCATTATCTCTGAAAGGTCACCTCGTTGCAGTGTAGTCGACATGTCAAGGACAAAGCCACACAACTGATAGGCCATCTGTTTCCAAGATTGATAGCTGGCTGCTGCTATCAATGTTACGCCCATGTGCCTCTTAGCATTCTGTAGATCTTTATTGTTTTCTTCAAGGACGTCACGGGTACACAACAACACATAAAATGACATTTCAGAAGTACAAAAAGAGAGGCAGAGCCAGAGGATGAGAAACACCGAAAGTGGGGAATTAAAAGAAAGGCCGAAAGCAGCAGTAAGTTGGAAATACTAAAGTTGAGTGTCGTGGTTTTAAGATATGATCTGTGAAAAGAGAAGCATCTCTGGAAGGAGTGGGGTTGTTGAGTCAAATATGTGTCATGTTGTTCGGCCAATATGGATGACAGAAATCTGTGTGAAGTCGTCAGAAGTAGGGAGAATATTTTTTAAGAATGGATGATCACCTTGATGCTCATCTTTTCATTGTCAGGTTCACCATCATCTCAGACACTTCGTGAAGTTTCTCTTTAACCGGGGTTAATTTGGAGATGCTTCTGGCCTTTTATTTTTTAAGTAATTCAAATTCATCCTGAAAAGAAATTCCGCACAAAACATGAAGTCAACAATACTATTGGCACTTGAGATAGTAATTTATTTGAAATGTCAAAAGACAGGGACTCCAAATATGCCTAATCTGTTTCCCTCTCCTCTCCTCTCCTCTCCTCTACTCTCCTCTCCTTGTCTGCACGGTTCTGAGTTACAACTTCATCTTTGGTCCATAGACGAGGACAGAGGTGAGCCATGCATCAGGTGACACGCTCAATGCCGCACTCATTTGACCCCTCACCCCAACAATGCAGTTTGACCCTGAATCGGTCCTCCAATTAATCAGCTAACCTTCCCATCACGCCACCGCCATCATCATCACCAGCAGCAGCTTCCTCCCTTCAAATCTCCAACCCAAGGCATCCAAAAACCGCGGCTGCTTCCTCCTCCTCTACAATGGTGGACGATAGTCCTCCACCATTCTGCATGACCGCCGGCATAAATCTGATGTCAGTAATTAACCTTCACCTCCCCCCACCCCCTTCAGCATCAACTTCCTTCAACCTTATAATAGTCAGCTGGGAGGAGAGCAGCGAGCTGTCGTGCATGTGCTGAGAGAGTCGTATTTAGAGTTAATTGCCTCTGGCAGGTGAGGACATCAGTTCCAGCGTGTGGCGTGCCCAGGCAGATGGCTCACTGGAGGCACGTTCAATCAGCCCATTGTAAAGTTCTTAAACGGCTTCGGGGAGGTGTTGACCTAGAGCCCAGGTTGACGGATGTGACACCGTGGAGCCTGGAGCGGGAGCCCCTGGAATAATTATAGATTTAACTCGTCTGTGATGATCAATGAAATTATTGATGCATTAAAATGATGATTGTGCCGATTAAGGATCAGCACCTTTGTTCATGAGTGTATGACGACGCTGTCCAGGAGACGGAATGTCTCTTATTCTTCCATGGAGGTTGTCAAACATCGCTGTGCATCTTCCTCATCACTGATCAAACCAAACAGTCCCCTAATTGTGACTTCATCTCTCATCGATGAAATTTGTGTGTGTGTGTATAGTATTCTGGCTCCCAATGAATCATAGGCGTGTTTTGAATGAATTGGCGCACCATCTGCCTGGTCCCTTAAGTGTGCTTGAACGTGGTTCACTGTCATTTAGATGGGCGGAGACCCGACTTTGTGCAACAGGGCAGACAGACTTGAAACAGCTTCGGTCAGGACCGACTCTCATCTACCGAAGTTATAGAAGAATTTATCGGACTTTTTGTTAGCTGTATCCCACAGAAGACAGTCCACAACTGCACCATTTCATAATCCACAAACCTGTCAATGTTTTTATTTTTAATTTGTATAGCGTAAAGTCATATCAACAAAAACACAGAGAGATTTGTATACACAACTTACTCTGTATACTGTATCATTTTCATTCTAAAGGTGAAGCAGACATGGGACGAGGTGGCGACCAAAGTTTCTTCATCTTCTTCATCGTCATCACAACGCCTGCACAGTGCAGTAAGCGGTACAACAATGTCAGAAAACGCCAGACTGCATGCATGTCGTGAACCCCCATATGTGGCAGCAGATTTGAATACTGTGCTTTTTAAATAGTAGGAAAAAAACACGATAATAGAATATTGCTAGGCGTGGTTTGAGTTGGTCTAAAGCGCAAACGATAGCAATGCGCCAACAATTTGCCTGACTACTCATTTTAAGACTAACACATCCATGGGCGCACAGATGGGCGCAAGTCCATTTGGTAGTTACACAACGTGGGTGCTGGGCGTGAAAATGACAACTGTGTCGTTTGTATGATAGCGATGACACTTTACTGTGTACCGTTTTGCGCTGGGTGTGAGATATGGGGGAATACATCTCTTCCTGTCATTCCACCGGTGAAAGGGAAAGGGAAAGTCGCTGTCTTTTTCTGTCTCCAGCCTTTCCCTGTACTTGCTTTCTAAATCCACATTATAACAGAGTTATACATCTCTTAACAAGAAATAAAACATCGTACAAATAAAATCAATCAAATATTTTAATCGTTTCTGGCGTTAAAGTCACATTTTTTTAAGTCACTGTCACAGTCCACCGATTGAAAACCTCTGCAATACACTCATTCCTTGACTTAGGATTCAAACATTATAGCAGTTATTACAGCGTTATTACAACATCAGACCAACCGGTCGCACAAATTCTTCTGCGGATCATATTGAGACTGTCCCCCAAGTGTCGTTGAAATCCTTCAGGAACTTTGAGATCTTCTGCTGAGAGTCACACAGACGAGCAGAACGCCCGAGGTGATAAGTGGGGCTACATATCGTCGATGCTATGCCAAGGGTCCATACAGAGGCGAGCTTGTTTTGCATAGTTCTAATAGCCTTGGGACGGAACCATGAGCTGTCAAACTGAATATCTGCATGTTTGGAAAGGCTGAATCACCCTGTTAGAGTTTTTAGCAAGTCTAAACCAACCCCACGGTATTCATGTGGAATTCGCAACACACGCATAACGCACATCAACACACAAGTATGTGTATGTAAGGGACAGTCCCGGTGTGTGCTCCTGTCCTTGTAGTCACCTTGAGCTGGAGCCTCGCTTTGGGAATTTAGCAAAATGTAAATAAACTTGTCAGCTGGACGGAAGATCAGGGTCTAATAAAAAGAATATAAAAAACTAGATGGCGCTCAAATAGCACCGACCTCTAATGAAACGCAACAGAGACCTTATTACGCTCATTATGACAATTTAAGGCCAATGTGAATGAATGAATGAATGATTTATTTCGATGTACTGCTCCTTTGTGCCGAGCCCCTATGGCCTGAGAGGACATAAGTTAATTACTATGATACAAAAAAGACAGAAATAGATAGAGATAAATAGCATTAACCTAAACAAACAATTATTTTCAGGTCAAAATTGTAATACAGTTCATAAATCTGAAAACACAAAGAAATGGTACAAACTAACCATTCGCAGTATGTAAATTCATAGTACAGTGGGATTGTTTAGCATCATTTCATTTTAGGTTAACAAACAAATCGCCACACAATTTAATTAATTCATTTCATTTGTTTTACTCTAGCTCACATTTTGATACTAAGCTTCCAAATGGCATGCACGATTAACATTTGGTAGTCATAAGTTTGTTAATATAAGCAAGTAAATATAATAAACCTTTTCTTTGTTTCTCTACATGCTGCTGTCTGCTGTTGCTGAGTCACCTGGTGAAAAAGGGGTGGAGTTTGAGGCAGTTGGAAGATTCCAACTCCTATTGCTGGACAGGGGTAGTGTCGAAACAAAGGACGAAAGAAGCCAGCAGGATGGTCTTTGGTTTTTTTGGTTTGGTTTCATTACTTATATTTTCAATTTGTTTATTTGTATTGAATAAATATGGTTTGTAGGATTTATTTATTTAAATGTTTTCATGTTGTATAGAGTTAGACGCCCCCCACCGATTTGTGTCCTTTGGCAGGTCAGGTTTGTTCAGTTCAGACTTCTGTTATGTTGTTAGTTAGTATTTTTGGGTGATCCTATTTCCTCTGTCAATTTGTGTAAATAGCTCAAAAAACAATGATTTACTTTGAATTATTACTTTGAATGTTCTGGCTAAATAAAGCCTTTTTGAAATTTTTGAAAATTTAGCTTGTGTCCCTGCCCTTCCTTTTTGGTCCCTGTAAATTCAAAATGGTGTCATAGTAATAAAACATCATTATTGTCACTATATGTTGATAGTGGTTTTACAATACCTGTGTATGATAATGGACAGGGAGCCTGACGCAAGCATCTCAATACAGAAACTGATATATTTAGCCAATAAGAACCAACTAAAAACTCAAGAAACAAGAGAATTTAAGTAAGTTCTAACCAGCTATATGTTTTAACTCCTTCTTACCATCCTAGTATTCTTAATCCCAAGCACACTCTTAGCACTGTAATAATCAACTCTTACACCCTATAGACTGTAAGAGTGAGAAAAATACAGTACGTCATTATGTTATAACACAAAAACGTGAGAGTTAACTTTCTTCACTGCTACATAAAGTGGAAAAAGAATTCCTGATACTCAACCCCAAATCCCACAATACTACAAATTTGAAATGCACCAATACAGGTAGAAACCACAGGAGGAGTCAGGAGGGCCGAGATGACCCTCAACACGGACTGTAGGGACACTACACACACACACACACACATGCTTATGCTGTGCTGTAAATCTTTTATTCAGAGACTAAAGGTACATATATAAAAAGAGGCCAGAGGCAGATATGTGGACAAGATATGCAGTAAGATGTGGTGGGAGGGTGAGATGGACAGAGGAGGGTGGGGTGAGATGGATGGAGAGCAGGGAGTGAATGATGACAGGTCAGGTATGCCCATGGGGCTTGTGTCAGTGAATAATCTTCACATTAGTGCTCACTCATTTAAATACTCAGCTGCTTCTCCGTTATTGTAAGAATATTAAAGACTCAGCTGCCTACAAAGTTATTTTAGCTGATAAAGCCACGAAAGAACGTGATGTTCTGTTTATCATGTTTATCGGAGGACACTATCATGTCAACTTAGTAAATATTTGTCCAAATATTGGTGAGAGGTGGTTGCTTCCATTTGCACCGTCACACTTCACGACCTTGTTGCCTTTGTGTGCACGACGCAGTGATCGATGCTGCGTGATGCATGGTTGTACAAACTGATGTGTCATCTTCAACCGTGCTGATGTTAGCTTGTAAACAAACCACCTCATCAGTGTATATGCATTGTGAATAAAATATGTAAAATGACATCCTCAGCCCCATATTTATATGTGGAAATAGTTATGTTTAAATAGCTGCGTATACAATATCTGCCTTTGAAGCTCAATGTGATAAAGACATGTCAGAATTTTCTTCCAGCCACTTCATAAATTGTGAACTTTCTTATTTGACTAACACACAGATATTCTGGAGGAAATTGAGTTAAAAATCACAATCATTGAAGAATTGCAGTGCTGATGAAAAAACATATACATTGGTTAAAAAAAAATAAAATTAAAAAAAAACTAGACTGAATTGGTTGACAGTCCAGTCTAGCAGACAGGATAGCATTCATGCTAGCTGTGTTAAGATGCACAGCCTCTCGGTTTTAGTTTTATGTGTGTACCCATTGTGAATTTTACAACCTAAATGGACAAATTAATATGTTGACTGACCAGACTAAACAGCTATGCAAAGTGGGGTTAGCGAACACATTGACACGCAATCCGCAGTAATGTTTTCATCTTAGATCATATTGAAAATTTATCCGACTGGATAAAAATTACACCTTACACTCCGAAGCTCGACGTCTTCACATTTCATGGAGCTCCCCGTTCAGTGTTATCGTCTCTCAGTGTGGAACTTAGTTTGCATGTAACCTCAATGTTAGATGATTGTTGTTTAGCAGAGAAAAAATCAATTAAATTATAAAATTACCACAATTTGAGTGTGGAAAAGTAGAAAATGTACCAAAATGCACATAATGTAGTGTGTGTGTGTGTGTGTGTACTATACATATTATTGGCTATATGATCCATACAGACTGCAATATGAATATGTAACATGGCTATTGGTGCATTAAGTGTATTTGGAGATGGATGATACATGGAGCCCGTGAGACTCGTTATGTTACAGCAGACACACCGTGTCCAGTAAAGTATATTCAACTATTTAAAGCACTTCTCTACTGTGTATGCAGATTATTAAGTCAGTGGAGCTGGAGTTTTTTTCCCATCACGTTTCATTACTAACATGACAGATTACACAGGTCAGAAACTGAACCCATGTGCAGCTAGCCAGTGTGGGTTTTATGACGCAGAGTTCAGCGGTGGGTTCATTCTGAAGTGATCTGAACCGGCGTAAAAGGATCTCGTTGTAGTTTTCTTCTGAATTTGTTGTCTTAACTCTCCGACGCCGGGATCAACCTTTTGCTGAGTGTTATTTCTAATGTGACCAAGTTGTTTTAGCAGTGAGCTCTGCATTGACAAGCCCTCATAAAAATATATTCAGACGGATCATTAAAATGAAAATGTCACGCGGGGTGAACGGAGCCGTCTCCAAACGAAAAAGTCCCGGCGTTTGTGTCGATCAGGCATCAGTCGAGACCGAACGTGTAATTCTTGGCGGTTGGCAGCTTTGGCTTCTCTCTGACAGGTTATCAATCATGAAACATGTTAGTCTCTCATTCCTCACGGAGACGGTCACAGTCAGCTTTCCCCTCTTGCAGATTACACATTCGATCCGCTTCTGATATCTCTATTTGTCACGTGTGAATGGATGTGGTGTTGACTGCAGCACGGTGGTGATGGAGTTGATAGACACAGTGGTGGTGATGGCTGAACCTCTCTCCTTGATGAAAAACATAAGAGGTGCAAACAGCCAGACATGACTAAAGCCTCACCTTGACTTTGATGGGTCACTACAGGAGCATAACAGCAATGAGCTCCTGCGGCTCAGGGAGAGAAACAGAAAGTGAGAGTGTGAGGGATGAGCTGAGGTGGAATTATACTCATCAGGCACGATGACAGCTCTGCTGGATTGGATTTGTCTCTTGCCTTTTTCCAGCCATAACTCATTCCACCGCTTCAGCTGCCGAGGTGCTGTAGCCGAGGAAACAGAGTGATGTTTTAGTGGATTGTTGAATTGTTTTTCCACTCTTATTGTACTGCAAATGAACTCGGTTCATATTTGAGTGCCATGCTTTTAGCTCAAGCTGCACGGGGAATGTGTCAAATGAAGTGTGTTACACAAGCTCCTTTGCCTTGAGAGAACTGCTGAATAACAGTGTGTGTGTGTGTGTGTGTGTGTGTGTGTGTATAGATATTCTGTGTATTTCCTATATGTATGTGCACGCATGCTGATGTGCATTAGCGAGCAAAGCAACAGGGATCCAAGCTGCTTTCGCAGAGGTGAGAGTATTGAAAGTTGGATTGCCATGGCAACCCCGATGGCAACTATAAATCACTTTAATGGTGCTTCTCATTGTGCCTCCATCTTGATCAAATTCAGCCACTGAAAAAAATGACGAGGTCCCGACCGGAGTGCAGCCTGAGCTGTCAACAAAAAGGAATAATGACAGGAAGTCCCACTGACAAGTTAGCTGTTCCAATGCCATAATGTCTCTCACAGGACTGTTTTATTTGATTACACTGTGAGTACAAATATAACATACTGTCCATACTGTACATCACAATGTAAAGCTACGCCCCTCACTGTCATCTACTTCCTGTCCTCTTTGTGGCCTCTGAGTTTTGATGCGACAGTCTGATAAAGTCAGAAGAAAAGCCACAGGAATATACATTTCATCTCCGCCTCATACAGCTGTTCTAGCTGTGATACAGCTGTTCGCTGAGACAGCGGCAACCATTCCGAGATGCACATTTGCACGGTCCACATGCTGCGTGCTGCAGCAGTGGATTGGAAAATATTGCTCACATTATCCGTGAATTGTGATCTTAGTTAGAAATCTTTTAAAGTCAGTGGGGGGATTGTTACACTAAAGTTACAACGTCTTAAATCTTTAATAGGACTAGTAAATATGTTATAAATATTGTGTTTTTATTCATAAACTATTCTCGCAATAACTAAGAGCCCCTCTGGGATCAATAGAGTTCATCTCATCTTCTCCACATCTGCTCCCTCCCCGTTTAATAACAGGGTAGCAGTAAACATGTCTTCCCCTCTAATAACGCCGCCCTGCCCTGGGTCGCTCTGTGAAAATACCAAACCTTCAACCTATAATTTTACCACCGCATTTTGAACTAATCAGTGTAACTATGAAAAATGAAACCGTCTGAGGGATCAATCCCATTGTTTCTGCTGAAAACATAATCAGTTTTGTATTAATAACTCATATGGACACACTATAATTTTACAGTCCACTCCTGCTCGTGAATAACACAACGCTTATTTTCGCTGTGTTTCGGTCATACCCATGTCCACATTTTCTCTATTATCCTAGGCAACCCAGGTTCATTTCTCCCAGTTTTGTTCTAATCATGCCACTCTGGTGAAGAGTTATTATTCCCACTTCATTCGTCTGCGGGTGACTTTGTTTGACTAAAACCATTCAGAGAGGAAAGCCTCTACAAATCAGCTCTCAGACTGAGATAGGGATCAGTGACTGTAAAATGTCATTTATTCTAAGAGCCTTCTCCTTTACGGCGAATGTATAAACCAGCCAGCGGTCTCGATGGGCTCATAAGCGCCCACGTTTCCATGTTCTGCACCATCTCTCCCCGACATGACAGGGGCAATCGCAGCCAAGCGTGACCAGGGTTGGAGGGCATGAATCAAGATCACCATAAACAGAATTAAAAAGAATAAATACTTAGCTATCATAGAGGCCGAGTGATTTATCCTACACTTTCACAGCTCTGGCTGAACAGCAGCCCCCAAGAAATCAATATGTAATTATAGACATCCTACCCTGGGCCGTTCCTCTCTCAGCGTCCACCTCCCACCACCGGCCCAACACCTCCAACGCCGACACCCTCAAAACAAATGTCAGAGCGCCGCGGAGCCCATGCAGGAGAACAAGAAATAAAAGCCTCGTGCTGGCTGTACACGTTTACGTGCTTTTTATCACACCTTTGTGCCACGGCATGCAGAGTATTCAACAATGTTCTAAGAGCGGTTGTTTATTATGTGCGGCGATATGATCTACTGCAATCTTATCCTCTGCT
Organism: Brotula barbata; assembly: GCA_900303265.1. Lineage (NCBI taxonomy): Eukaryota > Metazoa > Chordata > Actinopteri > Ophidiiformes > Ophidiidae > Brotula > Brotula barbata. Next base: position 16,884 of record OMNV01017525.1, read on the forward strand.
TGTACAATGTATTGTGACATATTTTCACTTTTCATCCATTTACCTCCTGTCAGCGTTAGTCTAACGTTACCTCCAATCTGATCCCAACGCCGCGCTCTCTCGTTGTTAAATTCATTATTTCACTTTCTCTGTTAGCTTTTTATATGTTCGTAGTATTTACTGTTCATTTTTGCATGCACAGTTTGTTTTTTTAGCACCTCAGTGTCTTAAAGCGTTTGTCTGTCACTCAGTGTAGCACCAACGCCAGGCTAGCCTCATTTTCACAGGTCACTACGGCTCTTTTTTACACTCAATGCCTGAAAGAGCTGCCTAAAATCAAAGTGACTGACGTACACTGCGCTGTGAAACTAGCATTAAAGCTCCAGCTACATCTTCAATAGGTAGCCGATGAAGCAAACCTGTGTAGAGCTGACCTCCTTCCTCATCCATTTAACGGTGCTAACGGAGGAGATTATAATTTTTTTTTTAAATCTAAAAAAAAACTCCACATACGAAAACAAACAATAAATGCTATCAACCATAACCAAAGTTAACTGTGAAAGTGAAAAAAACAAATAAATAACTACAAGAGAGCACTGTGGGGGGATCAGGTTGGAGGGCAAGGTAAAGTTAGCCTACAATTAACAGGAAATGAACAGACGGGCAGTCCGGAAAACAGAAATATGTCATGGTAGATTGTGCAAGTAGAGAATATAACAGAATTTAGCAAATATAAATTAAAAATCTGACTCTTGTGAACGGGTTACTGTAATCTGTTGATTTGTTGGGTTGTTAGCTGGTTTACTATATAGAAATATATTCAGACTTGAAGGAAGGGTGGCACAGTGTGGAGCACAAAAAAAAAGCACTACGGTAACTACTGTCAAAGATGTTTGTATGTTTCTCCGGTTACAGTTTATTTATTGTGTTTTAATGTCTATTTACCTATTGTGGATTTGTGCTGAGAGAAACGTGGGTGTGTGTATTTTAATTACACGGTGCATTTTAACGTACCCTGTAATTTAGAGTGCAATTAGCGAACTAACATGGAGCTAATGTGTGGCGGATATAATACGGAAGAATTATTTCTTCTTAGTCCAGTATTTTACTTGAAAAATAACTATTTCTCATTATTTTATGTTATGATTTAATGGGGCACATTTGTCAACAGCACATGAAATAGCAGTTGAATGGAAGAAAAATAAAATAAAAACTTACTTTAGTTTGCTATAATTGCATAGTTTACAATGACATTTGATGGTGTAAACAATAAATGAATTACTGCAAGCGAAGGCGTTACATTTGCTGGCATTTCTGTTTTATTTTGATAGCATAATTGGATAAGCAGTGTAGATAATGGATGGGATGATTAATCTCAAATAAGATGCAATATTTGAACTGCTGCTGGCAATCATATGACATTACTGAAGTCATTGTCATGGACCACCAGGGGGCCACGCATCATGGGTCGAACCCCCTCCGTATCCCTTCACCCAGGAAGCGGCCTGAGTGGGCTCTGTAGGCCCTGACACATTGATGAACAGCTGTACGGGCCTGAACTCTGCTCATCGCTCTGTGCACAGTCGCGGTGAAATCGATGGGGAAAGCAGTCACTGCGTGCCCACACTCAAACTATTGCCAAGCCCTTATCTGGCCCCAGCAGTTTAACACTGACCCCCACACAGGTAGCTGGAGACACACTAATCCATCTCTCTTGCCCAGACAGACTCATCTCATCCCAACTATCTCCTCTCTCTTTTTCTCTCATCCTCCCATCCTCGCCCATTCCCTTACTGAAACACCTTTCTCTCCTCGCCCGATGTCTTGGCAGAGTTTCACTCTCCTTATATCTATATATACTCCTCTACTGAATACTCCTCTGGTGATATTCTCTCCATATCCTGAGCCATCCCCATCCTGTCTTACCCCCCTTCCTCTCCTGCTTTCCTCCCTCCTTTTTGCTGCGGGTGCCTCTCGGTCTGGCCATGGGGGATGAAACACTGGTAAAATTGACATACAAATCATTGCCTATCAATATCTGCTCTGAATGAGGGCTGAAATGATTGGGAATCAGAGCTGTTTTGATTTGCCTTGGCCTCCTTCCGCCTTAGGCTCCAGCATTTGATTACAAAGGGCTTCAGTCTCGCTGGGCAAGAATGTCTGAAAATATCTCGGTATCCATAATCACCATATGGGAGTGAGGTCTTATGATGCAGTATTGGAGATGCAGCTACGTGTTGGTGGTTGTAGAAGCGGAGTGAAACTACAGCAGACACATACAAAGGGTATTTATAGTGTCATTGAATTGTCGCAGGAGGAAAGAGCATCTCGACTGATTGCTCTATAAAAATCTAAAACATACGTAACATACTAGAATTTGAATTTGATTGATTTAACATTGGTGCACCATGACAAACAGGAGGAGGCAGTGCTGAAAAAGCTCAATTAAACAGTCGTCACTATAATTACTACGGTGTTGTGATTTATTTTCCTGGACACATTTTAGACATTTTAAAGAATTACAAAAGCCTGACTTGGTCATCGATCACCCAAATCTGACATGATTAATCAGGAATGTGGGCTTTTGGCACAGAGCTTACAAACAGAGCGTATAAGATCTATGACCTGAAAGATAGAAAAGCTTCCTGTAGGTTGTCAGTGAGAGACTTCTAATCACTCATTCCTTAGTTGATCAGCTCATCTTTATCCTCTGGGATTGGAAGTAAAAGGAAAGATGCCTGCATCCGACATAACTTCTCAAAAAGAAGGCCTCAAACATTGAATATCCTCTAAGACGTGTCTTGTTTTAAACAAAATATTAAACACAAGTGATGGTTTTAGGAGTTCAAGTGACTTCAATTATTTTAGAAACAATACATTAAGCATTACATATAATAATGAATACACTAAGTATAAATTACTATTAAATAATCTCATTTTAAGTTGTTTTTGGGCTTATATCTGATATCTTTGGATAGATTTATGTTTTCGTAGGCGTCAGATATGTTATATGATGTCACTTACACATTTCTATCCACACACACATGTTTACACTGAGTTTATGTGACCCTCCTAATAAACCAATGGATAACTTTCTTACTTTCTTTTTGTTTTTAATCATTTTTCCAGCCTGGTTGTTGTTTTTCTAGGTTCTGCATCACTGTGGTTGATTGTGTTTACAGTTTCACTGCCTACTTCACAATAAAACATTTCATTATGTACCTCCATTCCTGGCCTTGCTCTCCAACACACACTGAAAGGGTGTCACCAACAAACCCAAAGTCCAATTACATCCTATAATCATTTAAATGAGCTGCTTAATTCATACCTATCGGCATTCTATTAAACACAAAAGAACGAGAGGAGGTCGTTAAATTTGTGCGACAAATGAGAAATGAAAGAAAGAGTTGTAGGTGCAGCCAGAGTCTTCAGTCTGCTGTCTGATGACGTCTGATGATACAGTAAACTGAGCCAGAATTAAAGAGAGAGATGGATTTTGATAGAGGAGGGAAGCTGGACAAAGATGCGGACGAGAGAGAACGAAAAATGGAGAAAGAGAGAGCGAGAGAGGGAGCAAGGAAGAGTGAAGGAGGAAAAGGCCGTAACGCCGCGAGGCATTGGCATTTAAGATTCATTACAGGCAGCCTCGCCTGTTTCAACAAGGAGAAACTCGGCCGTCACCCTGATATATGATAGCAGCATTCCCCCCTAAATTCTGCCAGCCCACGGTAATTTGGTATTTAGTAAGTGATGTTTATCTGCCCTCCCTCTCCTTCTACCTCCCACCCTCTGCTACAGTGCAGAGAGGCTTTAAGAGCGTAATAGAAATAAGGTCAACAAAGTTTCTGTGTATGGATCTATGAATATTTGAGAAAATAAGAGGTTAGAGCGAAACACAGCTTTTACCACAGTGTCTCTGATATGAACAACAACAATCTATAACCGTGGCCGAGTCACTGCTTACGTTATGGATTGATAAGTGAAGTTTCTGTTTTAGACATAAGTTCGCTTCAATTGATTGTTGGAGGCTGAAGAGTTGAAAATGTCAAAATATGAGGACAGTGCTCGTTTTTCTGAAAAAGCTACCTGCGTGTTTATGTCCAGCTGTTCATGAGCATCAAGCAAACACCGACATTGTTTACTGAAAATCTGTGGGACTTGACAGCGATCAGGCACTGGTGACTGTTGATTAATAAACTAAATCTGAGGGCGGTGTGGCTCCTGCTCCTCCATGTTGACGGTCCCTGAGTAAGACCCTAACCCCAAAATAGCTCCTGACAAGCAAGTGGGTCTTACATGGCTGTCGGTGTGTGAATGTGTGTGTATGAATGGGTGAACGTGAGGCAAACATTGTGATGCAATTTGGGAAAAAGCGCTATAGAAATGCAGTCCGTTTACCAAAGTCTCTACCAGCAATGCAAATGTAAAATGACTTTTGGTTTTCTCAAGTATTTAAGTACTGGAAACTCAGCAGGTAGTCAGTTTGGATTATGTTATGTTATCGGGCTCAATGTGCACAAATAAAAGGGAATCAAAACAACACATGAGGAATATGTGCATGAATAGCAGGAAAAAATACATATTCATGTATGAAAGAATGAATAATTCATTTATTTTGAACCTGAAAAATAAAAACACGAGGAAACAAACAAAACAAGAGTAAAACTGATTGCGAAGGAGTTGGAAGAAGTATGAACTTACACATCCTGAACTCTCTCTCACTTCTCCATTAACTCTTACAACATTTATAACCAAGTATCCACAATTTATTTACAACCCAAGTATAAATATATCAACAACTATCCTAAATTTATTTATGACCCAAACATCCACCCAGTGTCAAAAAAAGATTTATAAACAAACGCAGTGCTGATTAAGTTTGTTAACTGGATATTTATCATGAATAAATGGATATCGAGCGGACAGGTATGTAGACGTATGTAAAGTAGAATATACTTGACCTGTGTGTCGCATGGACGCTTTTCAAAATTACACAGAGCGATTTGATTCAACGCCAGCAGCAGAAGTAATGATTAATGCAATGATTGAAGTATTGACGAGGCAGGGATGAGGCACAACAGATTATTAAACCCTCGTGATGCGAACATATGGTGCGGTAGATGTGTGGCCCGTCAATAACCTGTGAGAAGTCCAGCTCTCTCCCAGTGTGTCCGTCTGTATGCCTCAGAGGGGGAACCACTGCTGCTACGCTACAATAGAAATAAGTGTATGATTACTTCATTGATAATGAGACACAGCTGTGACTGCTGCCCAGCCAGCAGCACCTGTGGATAAATCTGAAAACTCGTCTTTTTGTGCACCGTTTTGCCCTCTTTTCACATGTTTTAGAAACGCAGAAACTGAAATACATTTGAAAAGGGAAGGGAAATGGGGGAGATTTGAAAATGCTGACATTCTCGTGTGCTCCTACTCCATGGGAGGTGGGTGACACGGTGCAAATGTTCGATTCTTTGTTTTCCGTTGCATTATTAGAGTTGAAAATTGTTTTGTGTAATATTCCAGCAGTATTCCGGCTGAAGAGACTCTGTTTACATTGACTGCTGTTTTGCAGTGGAAGTTGACCTAAGCCACCAACTGTACAAGGAACGGAGATTTCACCAGGATGAACCAGTGTGTGAAATGACGTAAACTTGTTCTCTTACTGCAATGAATTGTGTCTGTGTGTTATGTTTAAGGTCTACAAGGAGGCTGTATTGTAGCTAATATAAACAAATAAATCTATATAGTCCTTGGAAAGTTCCAGGGAAATTTCCAGGACCTTGCTGTTGAGCACCTTGTAAATTCAATACGGTCGGGTTAAAGAATTGCCCCTGTGACGTAAGCACCGGATTGGTTTGATGGTTCAGTAAGAATTTGCCATCCAGATTTGTAAAAGAAAATCCATTTCACCCGATAAAACAGGCCGTTTTCTTGACAATCATGCATGTTGAGGTATTCGGCAGAAAGTCAGCCATGCTGGCGTGTTCCTTTTTACACCCTCGCTGGCACTACAAAGCGACTCCCTGCTTGGCATGACAATGTTTGTTTTGTGATGATGTGAACACGAATAAATGCTACAAGTGTGCAGTTGTAAATGTGTGTGTGTACAGTATGGTGTGCAGGCACCGGTTTGCACATGCATACATGGCTTGAGTGGTTGCATAGAACAAAGAGTCTGTGTGTGTGTGTGTCTGCAGCTTACAGCAGCAGACATGCCCGGCGGGGTCCACTAAAGGCATTCAAGAAAAAAACCTCAAATCAGACCGGGATGTCCTGTGCTGTGGGCAATGTGGCTTAGATATGAAGGCAACTCCAGTCTTCTTCCATGCAGACAGTTTTTATTCTCCCTCCAGCAGAGCCGCACACAGCCCAGCATGGCAAATCTCTATTGGTTGCCTCGTCGCATTTTCTCATCATCATTCCTCACCTGGGGAGTTGGATCCAGTCATGGATGCATATGTGACAAGAAACAGAGCGAGAGAGAGAGACAGAGAGATGAAACTTTCATGAGATGTATGGCTGGTGGCGGCAGCCACAATGAAAATGCAAAGATTGAACTTTTCCCCAGGATGGAGGGCAGGGTGATGGGAGTCAAGACAGCCTGGAGGTGCATGTGTGAGCCAGAGACGGGTGAGGGCTCGGGGGAGTCACAGAGTAAAGATAGCTGGAGATTAGAAGGGAGAAGGCAGGTTCATCGCTGGGATTCTTTTCCCGGCGTTCCCATCTTTCCTCATCCCGTGTATTGTTTACGCTCGCCTTTAATCTCCACATTTGATTCCCCCATCGGTTTCATTTTTAATTTATTTCATAGGCTATCTCATTTGACCGTCCTCCCAACCATCCTCCGTCCTCTATCTATCCTCGTGGGTGTTGTGGCTGCAGGGATGAGAATCCTGACCACAGGCTGGTGGCAGCTCCAGGAAACTGGACTGGGTGGTGGCAGATGTCGGGGTGGCACCTTGGAGAATCAGAGTCTCCACAACGTCTTCCAGTCACAAACACACACATGCACCAATGTCTCGGCTCCACCGTTCTCCCTCTTGACATCATCTTGTCCTCCTCTTCCAGGAAATGTGCATCGCGGTGTTATGATCGATGGGTTGCGTTCAGAGACGGAGCAGCCCCCACTGTTTGTTTGTCTCTGTTACACACGGCTGCAGAATGACAGCTGGGAGCGGAGCACTCTTTGGAGTTTGCCTGGCAAAACATTTGAGCTCCTTTGATTTTATTTTCCACCATTTGTTCCAAAGAATATCGAAAATTCCAAGAGTTTCTTAGTGACATGTGGCTTACACGTGAATACCGTTGGTGAACCATGTTCATTCTGGGAATTCCAAAAAAGACAAACTGCTAAAGATTTGTGGCATTCAAGCCTAATTACGAAGCATCAGAAATCAAAGTACGGTTAGCTTCATACTGTACGTGTGTGTGTGTATGGTATTACACCTTCACGACATAAAGGAATAGTGGGAGAGGAAGGGGGGCAGGTGAAGTGTGAGTGAGTGAATTTATGAGCGCTTGAAATTATTGATCAGCATTTTGTTATCATCTCCTCTGAACCAGTGCACGCTAACTCATGCTGTGTGTGCGTGTGTTTGTGTGCTGGCAAGGCATAAAAAGTGCGCAATCAGCAAAACACACACGCACGTAAGGAGATTTGTTTTCGATCTGGAACTCTATCTCAGGAAATAAGGAGGACTTTTATCTCCCGAGTTCATCTGGTAATGAATTCCGCTCTCATTTCTCTAAAATGAAACCCAAGCATTTACTGATCATGACTGACGATTCACTCATTCACGAGTTAGCGTTCCTTTAGTGTGGCGCGTTGGAAAGGAAGTTAAATCCTACGCTGCATACATCAGATCTGTTAGTTAGCTGAAGCTACCTCAGAATTAAAATGTAGCGACACTTTCAAAATCGCAGCTGTTTGAGCTCACAGGTGATTTAAAGTTTGATTGAAACATCAACAGATGCTCCATTAAAACATTCTTCATACAAGTTTTTCAGATCAAAAAACTAGTACATGGGCGGCCAACGGCTTCAATTATGATGAATTTCTATCTGTTGCGTAAATATAGCGTTCAAAAAGCCCAAGGCCATAAAAGAATGAGAGATGACTACAAAGATAAATAAATGCTGCAGATTTGAACGGTATTTTACTCAGTAAGGATACTTCTAGTTTGCGCTGTCATTTAAAGCAGACATCACTTTTGTAACAATCTTGCTTGCAGGATACTCTGGCTCCTTTTATATACCCTCAGTACTTGTATGTAGCTTGTTATTTGTTCCTTGACTGCAGCAGAAATACAGCAGAGTACATACACATTCACGCAAGGTTCAGTGTCTCACTTACACTAAGACGTTGATGTGCTTATATAAAGTGATTACATCTGCATAAAAATATTGGCCTGTTACTCCAAGTAAGCATATATCAATTAGCGCCAATTCAATCACATTAATGTGTATACAGGATCAGTTAGAACAATGATTTCTTAATGTCAGACTATAATGGAAGTTTTAAGATGCATGTAGTCATAATGAATGAAGCTTACATGATACAATGATTCAGAAGAAAAGATTGGATTTTAGATGGATGGATGATGGATGGATGGTGGATGGGTGGATAATGGATGGATGGGTGCATGATGGATGGATGATGGATGGATGGATGATGATGGATGGATGAATGGATGGATGGATGAATGGATGGACAGTAAATGTATTCATTTAGCCCAACTGTCCCTCTCCTTCGCTGTGTCCTCCAGCTCATCCTGGTGGATCCAAAACATTTCTTGACCCGATGGGATGGAATATATGACCTTTCCAGGATGTTTGGGTTCGTCTCATGGTCTCCTCCCATCACAGAGTGCCTGGAATATTTCTCCAGCGATGCATCCATGAGGCATCGTAAAAAAGTTGTTCAAACCCAACACCCTGGAAAAAATTCATGTCACCCTCTAATATCTATGATGTCATTGTTTCAATTTGTGCCCATACATGAAGTTTGGGAAGCTTGGATGAATATGTGTATACAATGTGAGCTTCAGTCTCAGACTGAGTTCTCACAGTAACACTGTGCAGCATCACAATCCACCAATAACCAATCATCCCACTCTGCCCTCTTATGTGAATAAGACTCTGATAGCATCAGAAGGATCAGCCAATACGGCATTACAGAGCGCAGGCCAATCGAGTGCAGCGACACCGCCACCACATCAAAGATTTCACATCACAGCACAGACAGTTTGGAAGCTGCTTAAAATTGTGCCTCCACCAACAGCTGTTGTATCATCATAACATCATCCCCACGATGATACCAAGAGAAATGCAGTCTAGATGGCTTCAGACCACTTTCATTGAATCCCTCATAGATAATGTATGAACAGCACTTCACATCGCTCAAACTCAGAGTTCTGTAATACGAACTTCAAGATTATCCTCACAAGGGTGTGTATGTTGTACGCACACGTGAAAGATGCTGTTGAGTTTTGGGATGAAGGACAAAAGAGACAGAGCGATACAGAACAGACAGGAGGTTCCAACAAGCTCATGCATTATCGTCATTTTTAATACTTATTATTGTATGTTTTATATTAAAACCAAGCCATCATCCATTATTATGTTAAAATGTACTGTTTCATGCTTTGGGGGAGATCCTTGTCAAAAATGTTTATTATGTTCATATGTTTCAGGACAATGTGACATTTTATTTAAATGTCAATGATCTCTGAGCATCAGCCTCAGAGATCCATCAACGGTCAGGTGCCAATTATGTGTTTAAAATCATAAACACACACATATATACTGTATATATACATATGTCATGTGATGTCAGCATGAGCAAACACACACACCATGTTTACACGCATGAGGACAAATCAAGCCCAGTGTATGCATATGTACACACAGATGCAGCAACAGAGAAAGAAGGTGTAAATAATAATATTCACCGTGTTTACTCATACAAACGCACACACTTGAATCACCAAATAAATACCTCCTCCCTTGAGACACTCACACACAAATACTGGTAGCCCAGTTGCCTGGGGTTTTCTGTGCACCTTTCCTCTTAACCTTGATGTTCTCTCCAATTCCCACACATCTGCTTAACACATGTAGCCCTGAGCACTCGCTTCTGTCCGACGAGAGAAAAAGCAGAAGATGAGACGAGAAGGAGACAGACACGGACGGGTTGGTGGATCAGGTGTCTCCAGAGAGTCCACTTGGCATTCAGAGCCACCGCTTCCAGTCGTCGTGTCCAGCATAGCGCCGAGTTTCACTGGGCACTCATGAGCTGCTGGGAAATGACCGAGGACATTATTAGTTGTCCCATTACAGAGACGCTTGGTCCCTTGGCGACCTGTTGAATTAAGTGAGTGAAGTTGAGAGTTGGGTAAAGTTAGCCAGAGTTGAAAAAGTCAATTTGGGATAGGAGTAATTGTGTGGATTAGAATCGTTACTATTATTATGATTATTACATGCAGTATTTTATACTGTTTTCCTGCCTCCATTTCCCTCATTTCCTCAGTCGGCTTCAGCTCCAGTTTGTGGTTTTCTACATTTCCTCGAATGATGCCGAGAGAGAGCAAACAACAAATTCAGGGCTTTATTATGTGATGCTGGACAAAGCTTTGTGTTTCTTGTTCACAACATTTCTCCCTGCGTGATTGATGGTTTTTCCTTTGATCCACAGTGACACTGAAAGCTTATCTTTATTGAAAAACTGTTACAAAGCATCCAGTGATCAGTGGGGGGAGAACCCTCCAAATTCAAGCGATGTCATCAGTAGATTAGCATTCTGTTGTTCTGTGATTTGCTGATTGGTTTTGCTACGCTGCCGAAAATGCAATCACGCCTCCGTATGTGTGACCGCTGAGCTTTTAGACATTTTTCTGTTATATGGATCATTTATTTTGATTCAGCACTCACGTAATAGATCTGGAAAAGTGCAGGAACATTTCAGTCACAGAAAGCAAACTGTCACAACCGGATGGAAACATTTTTGGTTTTAAGTGGAAGAACAAACCCAGAGTATTTCAGCTAGTGTGTGTGTGTGTGTGTGAGTGTGTGTAACAGGGTGATTTTGCTGAGGGCAGGAAATCAAAGAGAAGGGAAAACAATACCGGCTATTTTCTATTTTCTCCATTCCCTCCCCTCTGTTCCTCATTGTGTGAATTTTTCTTCTTTCCATCCCCTCTCGATCATTTCTTGCTCTTTTTTTTGTTTTTTGTACCTTCTTATCCCGCACCACTTCCTCTCTGTCTCATTCTCTTGCCCGCAGTCTGTCGCCTCTGAGGACTACGACTGAATCTGTCTCCGCTTACTCAGGGGTTTGCTGCGTGTAAGAGAATGCCGCTTCTGCCTGTAACTTAAAACGGTGCCTAAAGTGAAAGAAATTAATATTGACATGCCTTACACACACACACACACACACACACACGCACACATCTTCTACCCACATACAGTATCAAAGAGAGGACCCACATCATAGCCCCTTGTAACAATACATCCTGGTCTAGATGTTCCTCATCTCAAACCACTTCACCCCAACTCCCAGGTCGGATAAAGAGCGCCTGTCATTTTGTGAGATCTCCTCCATTTGTCTGGGTTTCCTCTCTCAGTGCTCACTCCATCATTCCCCCGCTCCATCAGTGCGATGTGACTTTTAAAACGAGGCCCACGTGGACGCGTGGGTTCTTCTCCAACCATTTGTGGCTTCCATTAGCCTAGCCCATGCTGCCTTGCCGGTTTCACACTACATTTCCCCTCATTCACTTTAACACTCCATTGGGCCTAAAAAAAGAATAGAGTGGGGGCGGTTGCATTTGAACGATGTTTGTGTCTTTACCTTGCTTCAAAGTCAGCGACAACAATTTAGCAACACAAGCTCAAGGCCCCAGTATACTTCAAATGACGTAAGACTCAGCAACAAAAGAACAGGGCGGGTGAACGCGTCCTAGAACGCTGCATGCAGTATGGTCCTTCATTATTTTTATGTCACTGTATGCTGGTGGGGGGCACAAAATTACACAGAAAGGCCTGCCAGTAGAGAAGTCAGGCAAAGAGGATTGGAAACAACAGACAGGAGAAGGGGAGGACATATAAGAATAAATGAGAGAAGGAGAGGGTATGTTCATACCACAGCATATTAGGTTATATAATATATATGAAGCTAAATCCTCTGAGATTATGAAAGGGCAAAAATACTTGGAAAAATAGTCTCATTCACGTACACACCACTGAAACCACCTGTATATCACTAAAAACACGCACCCACAAATCATGTATTCACACACGTATAACCTCTCACGTATGTATGATCGTGCATACACAAATATAATATATAACCTCTCAAATACCGTACATGTGATTGTGCATACACACATATGTAGTATAACCTCTCACATACATATGATTTTGGATACACACATCTATAACCTCTCATATACATAAGATCGTGACATAAATAACCTCTCATGTACCTATGATTGCGCATACACACATGTATAACCTCTCACATACATAACATCATGCATGCACACATATACAGTATAACCTCCCTTATATATAATATCGTGACATATATAACCATCCATGTATATATAATTGCGCAAACACACATGTATAACCTCTCACATACATAAAATCATGCATACACACATATATAACCTCTCATATACATAAGATCGTGACATATATAACCTTTCATGTACATATGATCGCGCATACACACATATATATAACCTCTCATATACATAGGATCGTGGATACACACATCCATAAACTCTAATATACATAAGATTGTACCTATGATTGTGCATACATGCTTGTATAACTTCTCATGTATATATGATACAGTGGCCCTAGTACGTTATTGTAAATTGTAAATCAGATTAGGAGGTCAAGTGGAGAATTTTTTGCCGTGTTGCTCCAACAGCAGTGGAAGCAGTGCAAAAACCAAGAGTCCAGCTTGGTCTCCGTCCCACGACAGGCCATGAGATATTCCAAACAGCCATGGGAGGAATCAGGAAGAGAAGAAGAGATAAAAGTTTGCCTTGGAGGAAACTAAATCACAGCGTCCTAAGCTGTCCAAGTCATTTTTTTGCTCTGAAAGTTGTATTTCACATCAAGTATGCAGGGGTCGACCTCACTTTCGAGCCACGGCAGCCAGCTTAGTGTCAAAAACCCGAGAATGAAGACCCCAAGTTTCCAGAGTCACCTTTAACCTGTTACCCGCCGCTGGTCTAATGGAAGCGTGAAGTAACTGATACAGCATTTAATACTGATCACACGTCGTCTCCAGTGAATTCATTTAATGACAAGTCGACATGATAATGTTGCACTGCCCCTTATACAGCAAATTAGAAAAGATTAAATAATAACTCTTGGATTTATTGCACAAGCAAAACCCTGAGGCGTTCCACTCTTTGAAGATGTCACGTCAGCAGTCTACTCAGCAACATTTTCAATCTATTTTTCCTCATACAATCTTCAGAAGTCCGCTGTGCTCACAGAGCTGTTAAGTGCATCGGAATAACTTTTGAGAGCATAAACAAACTTTTGACTGACTTGTTAAACTGTCCTAAGTATTCATTCATTCATTATTAGGCGAGATAATGTCTTGAGTGGACCTAAATGTTGTGGCTAGCAGCTGAATGTGTTTGTCTCATTCAACCTGAATGCTGCAGTTTGTCTTGTCAGGGAGGTTCTGTTTTCTGTCTTGTTACTGGAAGCAATTATGGACTGATTTTGATGGAAGTTGGTGAGAAATTTGCACATGATCCAGGGAGGAGAGCATTATAATTTGTTATCGTTTGGCCCGAAGGTGTAGCTCTAATGACCGCTTTTACATTTTAAATCCATAACCCCAGCCTCATAGAGTCTAATTTCCTTAGGTCTCATACATAACTAGACTTTCAATCATTTTGCTGTTTTTAAGTATTCCTTACCACTTTGCTGTAATTGGCTGAGTGGCTGAGTGGTCGTGGCTCACTCTTCAGTATTGTGTCTCGTGATTTAATTAGTTTATTGTATAATGGGCGACATGTTTATTCAATAACCTTTTGAATTTCCTTAACTGAGTGACTGTTGGGCCTTGGCAGAGGTATGCACTGTAGTCTCCACCTGCGTTGCTGATTGATTGAGCTCAGAGGTTCTAATGTTTAACTTTTAATTTAGAATGCGGCACGAAAAAAAAAATGTCCTGGACACGTTCAGGAGTCCAACGCTTCCAAAAACATGATTGCTGTTTGTTTATGTTGACAAAGGCTTGTCGGTGCCAATTGTTTTCCAATTTCCAATTCAACAGATGATAAAATTATGTGCTTATTTTCTGCTCCAAAATGCATCAGAGCACAGAACAGGAATAGCTCGCTGTTTGTCATGATTACAGGAGAGAATCATTGCCAAGGTGAGAGATGCACAGCTGGACTGACTCATCAAATAAGAATATTCCAACCAAATACAGCTTTGGCTCATGCTGTCAAAAAGTCAACAATAATCAGATCTTCTTTATTTTCTCCTTCACCAAGCCGGTGTCCTACAGTGCCACACAACCTGGCACTAGTTTTTCCAGTTCACATGTCCACGGGAGTACGCAGATATGCCAGTATACGTGCGTGTGTGTGTGTGTGTGTGTGTGTGTGTGCTATAAGTGTGTGCTTTGTTTTTCTTCCAAAGTTAATATGGTCAGACAAGAGGACCAGCCATGTCCAGAGGCTATGGGCTAAGGACAGAAGGACCTTGACAGCCTGGAATCTGTGTGGGTAAAGGAAGCTTCCACCCACATGGGCCGGCCTCTCTCACCGCATGACTGTCAAGACAATTATTACAGTGCCTATAGCACTCAGTTAGATAAGTAAGGCTCTGGGAGATACGGACAACTATGTTACATAGTAGTACTCAATCCTAGCCCCCGAGTACTGCTGCACTCTATATATTCCAACTCTCCCTGCTCCGGCGTGTTCACCTGATGCCCAGATTTTGGCAGCTACACACACCTGATTTTAGATAATCAGTTGTGCAAGAGTAGTGAGAGATAAATGAAGTTTTGTGGTGCTTGAAGAGGAAATGTAGAGGAAATTTGGCATTCAGAAGCAAGACGTGAATCAGAAGAGTGATGAGAAAAGAGTGGTTAAGAGTTCCCAAACCAGATTCTTACCAAACCTTTAACCACCACAAACTCTCACCTAAGCCCAACCATCTCTGAACCCTAACACATTGTTATACTTTAATATA
>OMNV01017526.1:6101-20864 GCA_900303265.1 Brotula barbata
GACAACTGTGTAGTTCTCTGGTGTCTCAGTCAGACTGAAAAACTTGCATCTAAAGGCAGGAGCGGACGTCCAGGCGGAGGTGGTTAGAAAGTGAGTAAACATGAAAAGAAGGAGATAAGGGGGGAGAAACAGAGTGGATGAAAGATGTCATTTATTCACAAATAAAACAAAGAGACATTCAGATTTTTTTTTTTTACGACCTGGAATCAAATGAGCAGCGTTCTCGAAAATGTGCACAGGCTGCGATTCAGCGGCACAAAAACAAGGTGAGCTCAGCGTTTTGCCAGAATCCCTCCTTTGTCTGTCACGAATGTCACGCATCAAACTGGGACATCACCAACACACACCTCCATTTGATAGGCAGGCCAGGAAACCCAGCTCCTTGCACGAACATGCGTGAACCAAAGGTGAAACGTGACGGTGTTTGGGGCGTTTACAGATTTCATGTGATAGAGGTTTTTTTTTTTAAATGATAGGTCATATCGGCACTTCACTCTATCCTGATAAAACCTTTATACAAATTGGACACGAGGGACGACATTCTGTATACGGTGGAGTAGAACAGAAGTGTCAGGTGGAAGCTGAACTGATGGACGTCTTTTGGAGTCGGGTCAAATGTCATGAAAACACCACAGTTAGACTGGACCTCACTCAAACATGTCAGTTAATCATTTCTTTCCCCCTCACACTCCGTATGTTTACACGCACTGAATACTTGACGTCACGGTGATTAAGTGCAAGAACGTGACGAATACATGCACAGGATCAATTGGAGCCTCCCGCTTTCTGGGTCGACGTCGTAGGATGGCGGTACGAGGCGAACCGAGGCAGCATGCTCGGATTAGATTCACACGCCTGATTATCACATTAAATCACATGGCTGAATCCTGTCGATTCCATTCCATTTATAGTCTTTCTTCGCGTTTTTGACTTCATCGTAGCACGGCCAAAAATCGTACAGCGTGCGGCGGGGACGCGAGTGGGAACCCAGGTACCCGGGTTGAATGCGTCCAATCGTTTCCTCACCAAGACATGTAATAACTTTAACTTCGCCTTGGCTGCACGTTTCATTGTGGTAATTAAAAACATGTGATGACAGCTGGCAGAGGGAGCCTTTATATTGGATTGTGTGCAAACACGGAGTGCACATAAAGTGAAGTCAGCCTCTGTGGCTCCGAAGAAAGCTTCCACCACCCGGCGGCTTTGCTGTTGATTTACGAAGGCTTTGTGGTTTTTTGCTACGGGCGGCGAGCTTTTTCAACACGTTTCACCTGTCGTTGTTTTCTCTCAGTCCTTAACAAGGAGGAGCGATGTCTCAGCGGAGACGTACACTCCTCTTCCTCTGCTTATCAGTCAGCTGAGGCTCTTACGACGGGAGAGTGGGACTGCAAAACTCCTGACTCAGCTAATACTAATCCCCCAGCCATGAGACAGAACAGTCACCCCACAGAGAGAGAGCGAGAGAGAGAGAGAGAGAGAGAGAAAGACAACACACTAACTATTGGTTGGGAGAGCAAGTTCAGGGTCCTATTGTGTTCTCACCCCCACCACCCCATTTCCTTTCGACCTTCTACCGTCTCCTGCTTGCCTTTTCCTGAGCGTAGTGTGTGCCAAGTGGAGAATCTATTCGGGGTGTAACGGTGCATTGATGCATTGTGATGCACGAATTTTTTTTAAATGCATTGATGTGCAATACTAAAACAAACAAAATGAATCCTCTTTAAGCCAGCAGGTTTTCTGTTTTTCTTATAAAATAATGTATCAACATCCTTCACCGACTTGTGGCAGACAGATTTCTGGTGTATTCACTTGGTCCCTAAATGATTGTAATCAAACTGAGCGGCCTTGTGGTCTAAGATTTACACGCCTGGGGCCACGGTGCGTTTACTGAGCTGACCACAAACTGCTGCCACAGACGTTGTATGCTGCCACGGCTCTTCAGTTTTACGGGGTATCTATTAACGCCGATGACGTTAACGAGCTCAGACACGGTGCACGTAGTTTAAAGTGCCAATAAATAGAATCGGCTGCTGAGCTTCTATCAATATGGAATACATTTATGATCTGCCACTTTCATGTAATGCAGCATCATCGACTGCAAGATATTTGCCATCTAATTATCGAGTTTTTGACAGCCAGCCACTGTTTCTCTCCCGCAGTGATGATAAATCAGTTCTACCATATATCTGCACACATAAGGACCACCTAAATACACACTGATCATCCCACCCACCTTTGCGCCTAAAAATCAAACAAACGTTGCTTTGGTGTCTATCCAACTAGTGAGGTGTTACACTAACATGTATGTAGCGTTACTTAGCCAGTTACTTGACTGGTCAGCGGTCATTATTCATGACAATTCCAACAATAAGTTAGCCACTGGTTCTCAATCTGTGGTACATGTACCAGTAGTGGTACTCAGAGCACCCCTTCTGGTACGCCATTCCACATGCAAACCTCGCTCTGTGGGGCATCGGTACATTTTCAAGCTCGCAATAAAAGCCTATTAGAGGTTCAGTTAAGGTTTAGTCACAGGTGGTAATTGGTGCAAAAACGTGTGAAAAATATGACAAAAAAAATAGACGATTACTGTCACTCTGCTGACATTAGACAGAAATTTGTCAGCTGTAAGGTGCCCGAGCCTCAGTATAGAGCACATAGGTGGTTCTTGACTAATCTGGGGGAAGTGTAGCTCTGAAAAAGAAACATGTCTGGTTTCCTGTTTGTGAAAACAAAACATCTCTCTCGAGTTTTTGACAGCACGTCTACTAAACGTGTTTTCCCAACTCTGTACATGCGACGCCGTAGCACGCACACTCTGCATGATCGCTGGTGGTAATGGGCCAGAAACACAAGCTCCTTCTATTGAAGCATGAAGGAAAACAGCCAGGGAGCCAGGGGTACCAAGGGAGTGACCAAGTGGAGATGAAGGACACTGAAGACCAAAGCGCACACAGATCTGGACTTTGATCCTCTTATACAAAGCGGTAGGTGGTAGAGGAGACGAGGGAGCGAAGGGGGAGACTCAACTGATGCTCCAGCTGAGGAAATGTGATAAGAGCGGCGCAAAGCAATGTTGTTGCAAGTGCGAGGAGAGAAGCCGGAGCTATCGCAGCAGCACCACCGCCGCTGGACGACAAGTCTGCTACCTCTCCCGGCTCGCCGAACGCCGATCTACTGGGACGCCTCATTCTCACGACTTCTCTTTTTTTGGAACAATGGGGAAAGTTTATTCTTGACTTCCCTGCTTATTATTAGAGGGGGAGTGAGCGCCCCAACCTTGACGGATCACTGAAGCAGACAAGTGGAAAACTCCCCACTGAGGCTCTGGCTCAGCGGAGGAATTGTTTCAGCCAGTGGTCTCGTTAGTGAGCCGCCCCGAGAAAAAAGAAAGGAGGGCTGTGTCGAGCCTCCAGGGCTGATGTTGGCATCGCAACTATTACAACACCAACAACAACCAATTACAGAATTGTCAATTTTATGACTAATGAAGCTATTTTAACGACAGGTTGGTTTGGCTATCATCATCAGCGGTGCTCAAATCGTGGTGCCTGTACCAGCGGATGTTCAGTCCTTGGACCACCTCCCTGTGGCACACCAGGAGTTTGGTTAACTCATTAGCATTAACATTAACTAACAATAACAGCTCGAATGATTAACTCCTTAAGAAATTTTGAAAAGAATTTTCTTAACGAGCGCCGTCATTAAAATAGGACCCCTTGCGGTTATGCTTTTCAAAATCCTGAGCTCAATGTGCAAACTGTTCATCTTTAAGCCCCGCACACTTGAAGCTCAACGCTCGTGCCTGATGCACACATGCTTGTACTTTCTGCAAGTCTGCGAAGAAATACGAAGTTAAAGGCTGCTTATCTCTACACTTGATGAAGGAGATCCACACATGTCATTTTTTGTCTATATTCAGTTGTGTGACGATGTATAACATTCACCCACTTTTGGTCTGTGAACTTTCCCTTACTTGGATTTCCTACTCTGAGCCACAAATAACGAATTTAAGGAGCCCTCATTCTTCGTTCCAATTTTTGTTTCACAATCCAATCTCCAGAGAATGTAAGATACACTCCGACGGTATGCAGGCTGTTTTGAACCTATAGTCTAGCAGTGATTACCTCCTTAGAATTCTGGTCAGGGTTGCTTTCAATCCACTTTGTGCTCATTCTCAGGGAGCTGCAGCCTAATGAATAGCAGGGGCCTGGAACAGGGAGAGGGGCTAGGAGCAACTGAGGCAATTAGACTTGTTTTTCCCCATGATTGTTGTGAGCTGCCACGAATCCACTCGTCCCTGCCCCTCCCCATTCTCCATCACATGTACAATTTGACCAAAGCAGAAAAAAAAGGAATGCTAAACACATCTACACGACAACACAAAATAATACACAAAGAAATAAAACACAGACCTGATAACACGAGACACAGCACCCTGTATTGTATTCTTTCCTTGTCAAATGAAGTCAAATGAAGACGTAAACGCTTAATAATCCAGGGTGATTACTCATCATAAACCTGTTTGCTTGTACCTTGAAGCATGATGACGCATTCAGAGTCACGGCGCATCTGTGTATTATTCACAATGACTCGTTATTACAGCGCTTAATAGGGTTGTCAAAGTCATCCTTACGCAGTGAGTTGGACAAGACAAAACCTATTGCACAATACTGACAAGAAAAACCTGTGATGACAGGCGGTGTGTGAAGACATGGAGAATATCACTGTCACGTTTCCATCTACGGATCTATCTACCTATGTGTGACACAACAGGCTGATATACGAATGAAAACAAAGATTGCCCTGTAGTAAGTGATAGCGGCAGGATGCTTCTTTTAAACAAATATGATCGGTGTAACAGCTGCACTATGGATGTGACAAAAAGAAGGATGATCATCCCTGACATTTGATAACAATTTCATTCAAAATTGACCCTTTGTACCATTTTAAGGAGTCATAGGACAGCTTGGAGACAGATGTTGGGACTTTTCTTCCTGCTATGCATAATATATGTGGTGCAACCAGAGTCATGAACAATTACATAACAATAGGAGGATTTCCAGGAATTTACTTAAAACTGCCACCAGTGCCAACGTGATGTCCGGACAGTTTACATAATGGATGTTTTGTGGAAGTTGAGAGAAAACCGAGTCTTGAAATATGAACTTTTCATTTCAATAAAGTGGACTCTGCATAACCTCTGTAGCCTATCGATGCTGCTCTCATTCAAATGGACAACCCAACGTGCAGTGACACAATGTGCAATGTCTAGACTTGATTTCATTTGATTGTGCAAATGCTGTCGTCATCAAATTTTGACTTTACTAGTATACACTTAAAAAAAAAGAGCATAAACCACCATGTATTTATCACAGCATCGCAATATCAGTACATCATGTATTCAGGCAGCTGTGGACATGCACAAGGCAAACATCTTCACATGAATATTCTAATAATGACTTGGTCGCTCATGTATGAAGATTATCAGTCTTACCGCGTTCTGTTCCGAAGGAATATCAGCTTTATTAGAGGGTGTGTGTAATTCACCAGTCCATTCTTAGCTATGCTGATCACCCGGAGCCTGTGGTCCAGTATGTGCAGGTCCATAGCGTCGGTGAGTCCGCATGAAACGAGAGAAACGTCTTCCTAGCTAACATACACCTTTCAGACATTAAACACGGAGCGGAGTGATGCTCGCTACCGACGGCAAAAAGCAGCAGCACCGACACTGAGCCGCCCTCACGTCAGAGTCGATAAAAAAAGAGAAAAACATCCGACGAAATCCGACTCCGGGCCAAGCCAACTACTGTATATTCAAACAACAGGACAGGCGGACGGAGCGACACGCCCCTTGGTCTAGTAGAGGGGTGGGCTCGCTGCAAGTTGAACATGTTATCGCATGTCAGAACGGCTTCAAAAACGGAGGGAATTTCCGGCTCCGGTTTTGCATCATTCACGTCTTCAAAATAAAGGAGGACAGACGTTCCAGCTCTCTCGGGACGTGTATCTCTTTCTCAGACAACTCGACGCAAAAACATTCGATACCATGAACAGTTTGATACAATTCGATTTTTTCATGGCTTCGTTACGAATGAGGTTGTTTATTTTGTCGTCTTGGGAGAATTGCTTCGATAACATGTCTGGAAATCGTGCTGTGTCTGAATTTTCATCTCCAGTTCAAAACAAATTTATATTTTTTGGCGCTATTCCAGTTTTTGAATTTACTAATCCAGACTAATTTAAATGATTCAAATTAATATAGTTAAATTAAGCTCTGGGCTCTATTCTTTTGGAGTAGATAATCTGAAGCAAAATGTGATTCAAATGCCGATGACCTAAACCACAATTAACAATTCTGGATTAAGGCATAACTCTTTATACACTGTTCGGGAAAGTACCTGATAGACAAGCAATATTTAGATACTTGTTTCCTTGCAATATTGTTTTTTCTTTTCTGAATGGCAGTTACAAATGTAACTGTTTAGAACAATAATGAGACATTGTGTACAAATCAATACAAGACAAGACTCCAATTGAAAAGTCTGTAATTCTCAGGTCATATTCAACTTGTGATACATTTTTACATTTTCATTCTTTTATCATAGTGGTGTGACGTTTACCCTGAAAACTTTTATTTTGAAGATGCTGGTCACCTTAAGAGAGAAGTCACCCAGAAGCACCTTTTAACTGAACCATATTTACAAAACACATCAGTAAATCAAGTAATTGTGGAAACTTAGTGCACTTGATCATGAGGTAGTCTAATGTACTTTCTACATCAAACACTCGTTCCACAACAGGCTGTGAATCTGTGATCTCACACTCTGATTTATATGCCAACACAATAGTGCAAATCATAAAAGGTTGCCTGTTTACCATAATTTCAGTGTGGAAAACAAATGAGACCAATTAGACCTCAATTTAAACGAAGACAAAGATAAAGCACCAGAGTTCCTCTGCACCATCATCACAGCATATAGTTTTGCATTTGGTCTCCCCAGTTTGCAGTTCTCTGACATACACACACACTCTTGACCTGTGTGTAATTCAGGACTCTCAAAATATATACATACATACATGGAAGAGGGACAACATCATTACTTTTCATGATTGACGGCTGTATCATAAAAAGTCAGTAGAAAATTATTCCATTAATACTTAACTGTGGCAGATGATCCAGCAGATCCACAAATTCTAAAATCAGGAGAGCCAAGCTCTGTTTAATGTCGCTCTGGTATCCTTAGGTGAATAAGCTTGGGGCTCAATCCTTATTGCAAAGGAGAACTCTTGGTGGGTATCATTATTCTGGACTCCATGCTTCTGATTAAAGGAACTGAGGAAGATGGAGGAGATAAATGTGTTTGTCTGGTTAAAATAATGTAACATTTTTAAATTTATAGCTTTACATTGTTGTTTGTTCCTAATGATTCCTGTATGAACATTTGTTCTTAGATTCTGGCCAGAGTGTATACTACATATGACACATTGTTGCAATGCTGGAACTCGATATCAACATCTACTGCGTGGCGTGGCACTCTAGGCGTGGCATTCAAATTTGTGATAAAATGATTTTCCAAATTCCAAAACATTTTTATTATGTAGAACTATAAAATCAATGTCATTGGGCCCAAATATAGATTCTTCCAAACACAGCACAGTATTTCAGAGGACTATGACATATTGCACTGCATACTTGTCATCTCCTGTGATGTTCTGTAGTATGTAGTTTCTGTGTTGTGTGTGCCATTTACCTGTGTAATACACATTGGCATCCCACCCTTCCTTGAGCCAGGCCGAGTTCCTGGTGTTCTCTCTGGAGTCAAGGTTTTCATAAGCTACAACACAAACAACAGATCCTTGTAGCCACTTGTGTACTATTGAATTTGTCAGAAATTGGTAAAAGGTTCAAGCAGAAGAACCCATAGTACCCCTGGCTCCAGGTTTTAAGGCTTCTTGGTATTTGTGGGGTTTCTGAACAAGTTTTGTAATATTCAACATACAAAACTATTAAAATTCCTGACAAATACTTCAATACATGAGACAGCAGTTGTCCAATGTCCTGCTAGTCCCTGGTAACATGTATTGAAACAGCATGATGCAGATGTGGGTGACAGTGTGGATGTTGTGACAGTAAATATGGCATTAACTGAGGCCATGCTGCACTATAATTTCTTGCAAAATTAACTGTTCTCGATTAGATTTTTTAGAGAGTAGTTGTCAAAAGAATTTTCACAGGCATCACTCATCTAATTGGTTAAATAAAATCAGTGGGTGTAGATCAAAATAACTGGTATTCTGACATTTTATCACCACTGTCCTTTTTCAATGGAAAAATACACTATACTGAGAAAATACATACCAGACTAGAGCCTGGCGGTGGCCAAACTAAGGTATTTCAGGTTTGAAACCCCAGCATCCCGCGCCATCTTTTCTGGCGTGAATACAGCGTGTGTGTTGAATGGCATGTTTATGGGTAACCGTCACTACAGTTCACTGTCACTGAATGTTTTCGGCTAAATATAAATATAATCAAAGTGTCCAATTTTGGTGCTGGATATCTTCCAAAGATGTTATATAAATAAAAATGAAAATAATTTCTTGCCACACAAACAGGCAACGGCTGGTATGCAAAAATTATTTTACAGTATAATAAGAATATAAAGCTAAGCAATGTGATTTTAATTAGCGTGAGGGCCTGTCACAGGTGACAATTTGAATTTGAGTATATGACTTGAATTTACTCCGTCACACTGTCATGATAACCAAAAATGTAGGGTTTACCGAACTCAGGGCATGCCCACAAACCACAAGCTTTGCGCTACATTGCTCACACCTTTTTTTCATGATCAACCTCAAGCTTGCAACATATTTTAAATATCACACCACCTGTTTTAACACACATATAGCAGAGGCCTTCTGGAAGAGGCTCAGCTTGTTTAACAATTAATTCAGCATGACTCTCAAGCGTGCCTCCAAACACCTGATACAAACCCCCAAGGTGCGTGTATCAACTCACCCCACAAGTGATGAACAACATATAGATCACCGATCTGTGAGAAGAACCCTCCGACTGCTTCATTGTTTTCTTGTCTGTATTTGATTGCCCTCGCCCTGTAGTAAAGATTTTCAGGGATATGAGTGTTTGATCTAAAATCTGCACGCTTTGGAAAAAAAATTTTTTCACATACAATGTAATTTATATTGTTAAGCCTTACCAGTGATTGCCCCATTCAATCATGGTTCCTGGCTGAAAAAAATTCAAAATAGAAAAGATGATTATCATAGAAAGACATTTCATAACTGTGTTTTTACTTTGCAAAACAATGATGACAGTCACAGCTTTGAATGAGACACACTTGAGCAAATGGACCAAACAGGAAAGCAGCAAGGAATGCTCAGTCAGTCCAGTCAAACCAGTTAAAAAGTACATGTACTGTATGTTTGTTTGATGAGGTATGTCCTACATGTGGGCTCAGTTGACATACAGGAAGTTTTGGTATCACAGAGCTTTTATCACAGCCTGTTTTGAACATGCTAAGAGCCAAATGATTAAGACACCTTCAAACCAAAAGGCATACCACACAAATGCAAATAATGTCTTATTCCAACAGTGACATCCAGAGTGGTCTCTGTACATACAGTACAGCTCATAAAACCTTAGAGTGATCCAGACAACCCCACTGTGCTTCGCTCTTTCACTCTAACATAAATAACTATATGAGTGAAGCACCAACGGAGGGTCACAGCAGAAACACTGTCACAAATCTTCTCAGTCAGAGTCTGCCCTTTGTCCCTGGGGAACTTCAGGTTCAAGCTGTTTAGCAAGACTCCGTAGTGTGACAGTTTTTCAAAAAACGTGCGAGTGGAGATGAGGTTGAGTGTACACTTTGTGAGATCGTCTTAAATGGCGATTTTATGGCAGTCATTGGAAGGAATTTTAAGGGCCTCTGGTGGCTAGAGCACAATTGCAGTCCAAATCCACATTAATTTGAAATCGGTTAAATGTGTACATGGTCATATTACCCCCGTGTAATCGATTAGAAATCTCTGTAACCGTTCCCACTCCGAATTCAAAGTCAAATTAAATCTATATGTAATGCACATAAAGCATTTGTCAAACAAGTCATGTAGTTTTACATCTGTCCTACATTTACCTTTAGGTGGTAGGTGCGCATTTCATAGATGTTGGGTCCTTGTCTGGGCAGCGGTTCATTCCAGAAACTGAACTCCAGGAGAAGCTGGTTTCGCCTTGACACCAACATTTTTGCCCTCTCTTTACGAAACTCTAAATACTCCTTTAGGAGGGAAAAACAGGTTATCTTGTAGAAATTTTACGGTTCTTTCACAATAAAACATTAAATACACTGCATATCTACACTCACTACAGCTTTCTAAACTAAAAAGACTAAACAAAACATTAACCAGCAGTGCCTGTCAGTTCATTTTTCATGAGATAGGATAGAAATGACTATTCAGCAAGGTACCTTGTTTTTGTGCAACTTATTAAGGCACTCGGTCAAGGCTGGGTAACCTCCTCTGTATCTCCAAAGATGCACTGCAAAAAGACAACAGCAGAGGTCGATGTTGCACTTTGTAAAACTCAACACCCACCCACACAACTAACAGATACAGTACCTCCATCACTTTGACTGTTTTTTTCTGAGACCATTTGTCAACGAATATTAATAAGACACTATTGGAAATTAGGACTGTCATGAAATTAATATTCAATTATTGTACTGATTTCCATTCCCAATATTTGTAAATGTATATAAACTGAGTATGTGCACATTGAGAGCAAGGAGAAAAAGCTAAAATTACAAACTTCCATTCCCAGCTAATAATAATCTTAAAAACAAATCATCATAATTTGGACAATATTGATGAGTTAAAATTAACCATTATGATGAACATAAAGTAGGCTGTGGTGTTTCAAGTTGTGTGTGTGATTACACAACAGTAGCACTTCATACTTATATTTAATACTATTTATGCCATTTGTGTTCTGTCCATCAATCAAACCAAACATCTTTAATGCTCCTGCATTGAGATTGTGTTCTCGTTTTTATGGGAAATATATCCAAACAACTGATGCTTTAGGCCATTTCTTAGCCAGACCCTCATTTATAGTGGCTTGACAATTACAATTACAATTACAATTCGCGTTTAGCGGACGCTTTTATCCAAAGCAACCTACATATGAGAATCATAACAACACAAGCGAAGATCTATGCAGTCCGCAGTACCCTTCTCTTTATTGTTGAATCTTCTTCATTGATGTTTATTGGTTGGGACCATGTATGCTGAGGTCAATTTTAAAAAATTTTCATCGATTCGTATTTACTGAAGTAGTCAATCATAACTTTGACAGCTCTCCCTGGTCTGTTTATGTACTGTTATGTTACCACTTACCGGCTTGCTCTTGTTCCCCATACCAGGTATTCCAGCTTCCTACAACTTCACAAGGGTAATCCTCGTCCTGATGGAGTTTACTTTGTACTTCAGCTCTAAGGACAATTAAAAATAAATAAATAAATAAGAAAAACAGAGAAAAGCATACAATGCATAGAATGTGCCAGATGCGGATAAAGTGTCAGCACAAAAAACCAAATCTAACTTGCTGTTGCACACCATAAAGTTCATAATACTTCAATTTTATGCTAAATTAATCAAATGACTCTGCTTGAAACACCCTAAGGATCCAGACTCATGTCTATCCGAGTTAATGGGGGCAAACCCCAGACCCATATCGTCGCAAAAATGTAATTAGCCCCTAATGCCTCGATGTTGCCCATCTAACCTATCTGTCCACGAGATTTAGTCCCAGACTTCAAGCAAAGGAATGAAAACATAAAGTGAGAAGTGTTTCTGAAGCAGTCAAAACAAAAATAGATGATGCACTCACTCTAGACTGTTGTATGCTTCCAGGCAGTCTGGTTTGACATTGTGAACTGAGAGAGAGAAAGTGAGAGAGAGAAAAAGAGAGAGCAGAAGCAAGAGAGAGGGAGAGATATCAGTACTTGGTGTGATTTTATTTTAATACAAGCAACAGTCAAAATATTGAACAAAGTCATTTCACACTCTGATTCAGCCAAGACTTCTATATACAAAAGGGATTACTTTTCAATAGGTTATAGGCTACGGCTGATAGTGTTCAAATTGAAACTCCAACATGCCACAGAAATGATGAAAGCTGGAGACAATGACAGATTCCTCTACAACAGACAAATGAATTTATCGCCAAACACTGCAGAGAACCAGACAAGTTGTTTTGAAGTTACATGGTCTTAAGTGGTGCTTGGCACAGCCATGCTGCACTTTTCTCTTACGCTACTTTCAGTTTGCTTTGAGGTCTTTGAGGCAGAATGAATTAAATAGATATGATTTATCTCACCGTTTTTCTTTTCGCTGCTGTGCTAAACTAAATCTAATTCATTTCTGGTGTGCCGCAACCATATCACATTCAGTTTTGTTTGACCCTCTGCCACCACTCGCTTCAAGAAAACAAGCATTCACTTGCGGATAACACACTGCCGGAAGAAAGGAATCTTATGCCTACATTGAATTTTATACAGGTTGCTGGTCTCTTTCTTTGACAGCAGGTTGGAGTGGGCATCTTTCCTGGCATCCACTTTGTGCACAAACAAGGAACGGAACCAGCTTTTGTCACTGCTCTCTGAAAGCCTCCTACACAAAGACAAGATGAAGGAAAGTTTCATGAAGGCTCACAGGCAAAAACATAAAACTGAAAGTTGTTGAGATATATATATATATATATATATTTAAAACTTAAAAGGAAAACAGAGATGTGGGTGACATATGGGCTAAAAGATAGTTATGGTAATATCCTTTGATATGAAAAACATGCATAGTGTATGAGTGAGTGGGTTGATCAGCATGTGTCCTCAGCATAAAACTTGTTTTTACTGACTGCTGCTGTGGAGTGGATGAAAGAGGAGGCCCGCTCACTTTGAGAACTACTGTCATCGTCAAAGCGACTCCAATCAGTATTTGAACACGAATAAGTAACTTATGAAGCCAGAGAACAAAGAAATGAGACAACAAAAGCGACGACAAGTAGCTGAAAAATGTTAGTTGAGTTTCGTGATAAAAATGAAGATGCTCAATTTAAAACCTAAACTAAATGATAAAAACATGTATTGGTCGAGCAGAACAACAACAAATTGAAGGATCTTCAAATGAATGTCATGGTTTTGTTTTAAAAGCAGATCACCAGGACATCCTCATGATAGTAGATTAAAAGCAGGAAAGAATATGTAAATTTTATGTCACTTTTCATCTTTCTGGTACAGTTCATTGCACTGGCAACCACTTGTTTTTCATTGGTAAGCTCTCAACTTTTTACTCTAAAATTGTTAGGCAAGAACTGAAAAACTGTGGTCATACACTTTTGCTCTCAAAACAAAGTATACAGTGTAGAGGACAAACTGCAGTACCACACTATTATCCAGTAGGCAAATTTACTAGAGATTACAGCACAACATCCACCTGTCCAACAATGATTAACCCTTTAAATGGTGGTAAATTAAATGTTGAGTACAGTTGAAGGCATACATTAAGATCACTTTCAAGGGCCTTTTCACATTAGTAAACCATTAATGATTATGTTTACCATGTACTTACTTAAGTTATGGCATATTAATTTCCTTTAAAATTGGGTATAACTTACTATAGATTGTCCCTGAATGCATCCTGGTAGATTTTTTTATCCGAGGAAACTTTGGGCATTTCATTACATAAAAAAATATAATAAAACTTTCTGAGGATGGACCCATTGATGGTTGGTTACCTCTTAGTTTAAGACGCTAAAGCTAGTTTAGAACAATCAATACCCGTTTGTTTTATTGATTCCTCAAAGATATTAAAACTTCACAGCACACTTTGACTGATTTCCTCATTAAACCACTTTAATTATTAAAAGTTGGATGAACTACACACAGGTCTACATACACACGTGTTTAGACATTATTGAGTTTTAGGTTAAGTTAGCTTGCACATTAGCTTTTAGCAACTCATGGTGAATTCCACATAGGCTTATTTCAAAGTCATGCTAAATGAAATATTTTACCTGGTCGCTCGGTGCAGACTGACGGAGTACCTGTAAAGCAGCGGTCCTTTAGACCACACACAGCCAGCCGTCGCCATTGTCCTCTGAAAAGTCATAACTTTTAGACACGTAAACTCACTGAGATCTGGTTAATGTTTAGCTCTCGGTTTGTGCTGTTTTGACAGCTAGCAGCAATTAGCTTTTAGCGCGCGCACGGTTTACATACAGACCCGATTGATCGCACTGATCAATATGCACAATCGATCAGACCTGATAAGTAGACTGTGACTCACAATCATCAGAGTTGCTTGAAATCTATTTCTTTTGTTGATAAACAGAAAGTTGTTCGCGAGAGAGACTGCATTTATCAAACCTGCAGTCTAGAACACAAACAATAAGGAAGTGACCCTTGTAATGTCACGACTCGTCTCGTTATACTTTCACGAGGCTGCACAGCGCCCTCTACCGTTACAACAGCCGTTATACAGTTGAATAGATGGACGATGAGCAGACAGACAGACAGACAGATAGACAGATAGATAGATAGATAGATAGATAGATAGATAGATAGATAGATAGATAGATAGATAGATAGATAGATTTAGATTTGCTGTCCATTTAAATCCTAGTTGTGTTGCTTTGTCTTGTTCTACTGTTGCTGCCCGGGCCCATGACTTGATTTATTGTTTATG
>OMNV01017533.1:0-7500 GCA_900303265.1 Brotula barbata
AACCCTAACCCTAGAATATAATAATAATAATAATAATAATAATGGTAAAAGTAGTTTAATCATCATCTTAATAACCTCTCTTCCGCAATATGTCTTTCACATAAATTACATAAATGAAAAAAGAAAGAAACACAGTGTGAACAGGTTATAAGCCACCAAAATAATAAACCAAACGGTTTTTAGATCAGCCTACTGTAAACGTGTGAATATGCCCATGAAGTGGTACAAACCATCGTGGCTTCAGAGGCACCGTTAACCTGTAATTTTATGTCAGATGCTGCCACCTGCTGGTAGAAACTAGCACCTGCGACACTATCAGAACTCAATTATTACTCTATTACTGTCTGCCTACATCATAGTCTCTCTCTCTCTCTCTCTCTCTCTCTGTGTGTGTGTTTATACCGAATAACACTGGCTTCTTCTGGAACCTCTCATTCAAACATGATCGATACAGCCATATTGGTAATACGGACGAACTAGTTGATGGCTTTGGATATGCAATAGCAACATATGACCAGTAGATGGAGCTCAGCCTACACAAAGAGCAAAATGGACATAATTGTAATAATGACGTTTTTATGAGGGGAGATTTCTAAGGAGTTCGTGTTCTGCCACACTTATGACATTGGAATGCATAAGATTCCACATGTTCTGATATACTTAGTGATTAATGGCTTAATTGAAAGATAGAATTAGAATGAACAAATTAATAAACAAAAAAAGTTGTTTTTATTTAAATCACGAAATTGGTGAACTCTTATGACGCTATAGTGATTTGTGTGTTCACTGGCGGGCAACAAACATCACAATATTTCGTTTGTCCCGACTAAAAAGATCCACGTCAACTTATGTGCAATTACTTACTAAGTACTGTGAAACCTTGTTAAACATAAATCCAAGAATGATAATGATAGGATAAAGATACGATGAGATAATCCTTTGTTATTCCCCACTGACCTATATCCCAAACGAACAAATCAAAATAACAGCATAAAGTACGGATAAAATTATACAGCAAGCAAATATCATCCACAGATATACAGCAGGTGCAGAGAAGAAATGAAACGGGTGACATCAATGAGCAACATCCAAACACGGTGCACACAGATTGATACGCAAAGAAGTGGATATAATTTATTACATGGATGACTGCATATGCAGAAATGTAAACAATGACCTAAGATCTAGACGTGCATAGTTATTTAACGTATTTAATGTATAATAATAACTACTATTATGATTAATAATAATGATAACTACAATTATTATTATTATTAGTGGTACTAGTGTTAATAGTAGTAACAGCAGTGTAATTATTATTATTGTTATTGGTTTTTGTACAACTGGTTTTAATGTGTTTTGATGTAATATTTTCAAAATGTTACATATGTCAAAGACATTTCAATTATGACAATATTTTTAATTATTATTAATAATAGTAGAAGTACTAATACTTATTTTAGTGTTATTATTTCTTTGATTGTTTTTATTGAATTAAAGGAGCTAACGAACTTCAGACGTGGCACAGTCGTGAACAGCTGAGGAGACAAACAGAGAAGAAGACGATGGGAGGCCTCCATGTTGTAGGAAAGGTCTTTTTATTCCTAAGTTAACATAAGAGAAAATATCTCGACCCATTGTTGTTGTTGTTATTGTTGATGTGTGACGGTCCCGTCTGGGCCCCGCTGTGACCTCAGGCTGACGCACGGCTCGGCCCGCCCCTCCGGTGACGACGCACGGCCGCTGCCCGTCCGTCCGTCCGCCCCGCAGCCGCAGAGAGAGAGAGAGAGAGAGAGCGAGGGGGAGAGAGAGAGAGAGAGAGAGAGGGAGCGAGAGATAACAAAAAACGTCTGCAAGGAGCGCCTGTACGGAACGCCGCACATTCTTTGGACCGTAAACAGACCGGAGGTTGACCCGCCGCGTAAAGGTGAGGAACCGCTGTTTTATTTTTAAATCGATTATTGGATCAGATGTGAATGGAAATAGCGCAGCACACAAACCAGCCGTTCGCCGTCAGCATCGTCATAACGGGAGAGACGCAGCCCGCCTGACCGCATCACCTCTCCGCCCGTAAACACCGACCGTTACACCTCACACACATCAGATAGAATCAATATGAAGAACCAGCATCGATGAGGCGAGCTGGGCTGATGGGGTTTTTATCGCAGAGGCACAAAGGGAGGGGAGCGGACGGGAGCGGGCTGGTCTCAGCGAGGCTGTTTGGTCCGTCTGCGGGGGAAAATGTCGCTTAGTTCAAACCAAACAAACATTTCAAGCTCATTTATTGTTCATTAAGGACAAAACGGGTCAATGTTTTGTTGTTGCTACTCCAGCGGCCCGCGTGCGCCCCGCGTTATATCATCATCACATTGATTCCAGCACCGTACGACCATCAATGTTGGACACGAGCAAGAAACATAACATCCGGTGACGCCGTACAAAATAAAGGCTTTAAGGCGTCGATCAATAATCAAATAAAATTTTAAAGACGAAAAATGAAGAACATATGAGATAAATATAAAGAAGATGTCGTAAATGAGTACTGTAAGTTACGTCATGTATAAAATTATATAATCAGTGATAAGGTAAAGAAACAAATAATCAAAATTACTTATGTACGAATTATTAATCGAATAACAATATTGAAAATAATTATAATAGCAGTGACACAATAATAATAATATGAATAATACATTACTATATTATCTGAGTTTATTCCATTAAGTTTAATTGAATAATAAATAATCATTTAAATAAGTTAAATAGAGCTAATGGAGGCTAACTAAAATGAAAATAATAAGGGCATATGAAATCCAAAATATCTTTTATAAAAGATAAATACACTAATAAATGCCTGTAAGGCTTTCTGGTGTCAAAATAAAGGTCGAAATCATGACAACTCACTTAATTTCACGCCTTCAAATGACACTTATAGATACATAATAGGCCTTGCATCCGTTTGTAGTTTATTTTGTGTAAATCTGATTATTGAATTGTTCCAGGGAGTATTTTGACGTATTTTACGACTGAACCGTTACTTTCAGTCACCCTATAATGCTTTTATTTTGAAGGTAAGCGGTGTAACGTCTTCATTGAATGTGGTGGTGTTGACTGAAGGGACAGATATCGTTACAGGCCGTGGGAGAATGACATTATAACAGTTTCAGTGGTTTACCACCGAAAGTCTGAATAATTTATTTATCCTTAAATGTATTTCCCATAAAATATTGTAGTATTTTGTAATATTCGTGCTATGTGTGCAGCGCTCAGTAAACTTCCAGTATTACTTGTGGTTTATTGAAATCTCCTGTTGTGTTTAGATGATATTATTATTCTGCAGGAGAGGAGAGGAGGAGGTTTTCTCACAGAATCATCTTCATCCATCATCCCATCATTTTCACAATCAAACACCAATTCACTGAACGCAGTAATTAAGACAACTAAGGGGGCTTTCAGATAGCACAGAGTTAAGTAAAGGTCATAACCCTAGATCTGTCCTAAATCAACATTAGAGCCCAAATTGTGTTGTAGCTATGACTCTGTCTGGGATTAAAGCCAGCAAATTACTACAACAGTTATTGGTCTTCATTTTGCTTTGTAGCCACGTTGCAGTTCTCATGATGTCATATAGAAATGACATTTTCTCCTGGCAGCGACAGAATATTAGTGTTTATGTTGTGTTAAGAATAGCTGGTGTCTGCTCTTTGGCCTTTAGGTTGACTGTCATAGTCCTAAACACATCACAGGTGGTGAAGTACTGTCACAAATGGTCTAGATGGAGGCTGAAGATGGTGCTAATTAAACATAATCAGCCATCATCCATAGGCCCAGCTCTGTGTGTGTTGTCATCCCTTCACCCAAACTCCAAATAACCTCAGAAGAAGAAGACATTTTTCAAACTAGCAGACTGGGGCCTCCAAATCCAAACGGTCATTCTGGCCAACTAATCAAAATAAATACAGTTACAGATTGCAGCAACTATTCTGATCAAACCTTCTATGATTACATTGAAACAATCATATATTTTATATATTTGCTGGTAATTATCCTCCCTAAATAGCTTCATCCTGATAGCTTCAAAGAGTCCTGTTTGCTATTGTTGGTCAAACGTAAGTGCAGTCAAATCATTTTTAAGTTAAGAATGCACGTTGTTAGTTTGAAGTTTCTACATGTTTTGTAACAGGACAGGCGGGCGGGACATGAGAACCAGAACACACCCATCATGTTGTGTCTCTGGATCTTCAGTTACAGGAACGTGTGGAAGACTGAGCTGATCATCACAGCTACTTTAAAGCCACATACTGATGTCTGAGGCTTTAAAGTGGCATTTGGATTACTTCGTTATTATGGTGTGTGTGTGTGTGTGTGTGTGTGAATCCATTATGCCATAACTGTTGCAGTGTTTGGTGTGCGTTTCAGCCATCGTGCCTGCTCAGCTGCTCATCCCACTCTTGGAATGAGACTTCTTGTCTTATGTAACACAGAGTCTGCAGAGGCCTTATGTGCATATTTTCTCTCTCTCTCTGAGATTGTGTGTGTGCGTGTGTGTCCACATGTGTGCGTGCAATATGTGGACACACACACACACACAATGAATGAATATTGTTGACTGCAGTGGTTTAATGTTGAGTGTGAAGATGAGCTGTGTCCTTCCAGTGCTGAGGTATCGAACTTTGCTTGCTCTCTGTGAATCTGTGCGTGGACTTGAACTGTGTTAAATACTTTGGACGGTTTGTTTAGAAGGTTTTCCTGTGCGCAAGGATTTGAATTATTTTAAAAATGTTGAAGGACAGCCAAATGAAGTTACTTCAAACATGACCTTTGGATATCTTAGACAACAACACATAATATTCATACAGAAGCTGATAAAGATGATGAAAAACATCTGTAGACACGGTGAAATTAGACATTGAATTACAAACAGTTGCAGATGGATTCCATAACTGATAAGTGTCTTGATATTTCCTCTTTGTTTAGAAATACGTGAGACTAGTTAACCAAAACGTGGACATAATATTCTGTCGTTGATGTTCTATTTTATTTTACTTGGTAACTACTCAGCAGCAAACCGATGGGCAGACAGCTGATGTGCATTTTTCATGCATCCGCTTTTATACACTGTTACATTTTGAATCATCAGCGCGTTTACATTATTGGCATAGTCTCATATTAACACACAGTTCAGACATGCCTCCAGGTACTGCAATGTACCGGCCACAGCAGAATATAGAGAATAATAACGTGTTTTAGAGTAAATGGGTCACAGTGGGCCTGTGAACGTAGCAGGTCTGCTGCTTCAGCACTTTCCTCATCCTATGTAAATAGCAGTCACTTGGTTTTGAGGGAGACATTGCAACTGTTGGTATGACTACAGTTTGAGATGTTAAACTCTGTAGAAGGACATTGACTCAGGTCTTTGTAAATGAAATGAAATAAAAGGTTGAAGCTCTCAGCTCCATGTCTCCTTCTTAGCCACATGTGCCTGAATTGGATTCGGCACTTTTGATTCTGGTTTTGCTTGTCATACTTAATAAACTGCTGTTTATTTAAGTCCTCGGTGGTTTCTGCAGGCTTTTCATCTGCCACTCAGAGAGCTCAAAAATAATGAACCACGTCTAAAGCAGCGGTGAAATTGGTCAGAGTGGTCACCGAATATACCGCTGTCAACCCTCTTTATATCCTCTGCAAGCCATCGTGTGGGTCGCGTGTTTTATGAGGTCAGTTTGTGGAATAATCATTATGGTGCGGAGGGGTTCCTCAGGGAGCCTACTGTGTCTCCTGCCCATTTTACCGATCAGAACAAACTAAATAGTGAAGTCCAGAGAAAGACGGGAGAGATTGGAGTTGAACTGTTGTGCAGCTCACCTCTGTGCAGCAGAGTGAGGGAGTGGGTGGGAAGGTTGGCGTCAAAGTAAAGTAGACATGATTTATTTTTCTGACAAATAACAATGGCGTGAAGTTGAACACACACGCGCACACAAAGACACATGCATAACTATTGTACAGTCTAGATTGTTATGGTAGTTAGTTTCTTGGCCTGCATTGATTTAGAGGCACCCACGTTGCTGGTTTGTGTGTGTGTGTGTGTGTGTGTGTCCATTGCTGAGGCAGATGAATGATGTCTTGGCCTGCTCTGTGTTTTGTGCTCGTTTGTCTGACTGTGAAAGGGCATTGAGGGCTGCTGGGACATTATCATTATACAGTGCACATTTTCACTGTGCAATTGTGTAGAAGTGAACAACAAGCTGGCAATTACACGATGACAGGAAGCTCAGAGAAGGAGTCAGGGTAGAAACAGGGAGGGAGAGAGAAACTCACCAGATAAGAATATCTAGGCCTGTCGCTATTGATTATTTTGAAAATGAATTAAACTACTTATTTGGATTATTATGTGGGGAGTTCAACTTAGCTGTTACTCTCAGAGAAAACTACAATTCCTAAGTAATAATAATTCTAATGAATCATCATAGTTGGGCCCTTTTGGCATGGATCTAATATTTCCTTTTAAGACATAGACCAGTAAATGCTGCATTGTCACTTTAAGATTGGATGACGTTGTGGTTTATGTGATGTTGTGATCCATTTTCTGCTTATCTATCAGTGCAGAAAGTGAATGTAATGGATGGATCACACATAGCCACAAAAATGCAATAAATCACCGAGGAGAATGAAGTCGCCGGGCAGAATATGAAAATATGTAACAGGGGTCAGAGCAAATCTAAGTACTAAAAGTTTTCATCAACCTTATATAAACATAATAAAGTCAAGTCTAAAATCATAGACTAACATTACATTACATTACAATTTAATTATTTTTATTCATTTATAAGGCCATGTTTGCTGATAGCTTTGCTCTTGATAAAATGACAGTAACATTGATATGTCTGCCAAATGTCCCTCTTACACGTCCAACATACTAAAACTAAGAGTGTGTTGTGTTAAGGCAGCAAGGAAAAGACGTCTATGACAAAGCCTGTCATCTGACAACGGGTGGAGTCTATTTTTTGACAAAGTTTGG
This sequence comes from Brotula barbata, assembly GCA_900303265.1. Lineage (NCBI taxonomy): Eukaryota > Metazoa > Chordata > Actinopteri > Ophidiiformes > Ophidiidae > Brotula > Brotula barbata. The sequence continues at coordinate 7,019 of OMNV01017533.1, forward strand.
GATGTGAATTCTATTTCCACCTATACTTGTAATCTAAGCACTCATAGTATTGTAATGTAAGTGGGAAACTTCTCTTATAAGCTGCATATTACATAATGATTGTCTGTCCGAAGCTGTTGAGCTTTTGAGAAACTGAAGCTTTTGAGTAAGAGCTGATCAAAGTGTCAGAATCAAAGGAAAAGACTTATTACACTGCAGCGCACAGAGGATGGAAGAGATGCAGAGAGAGAGACGAAAGATTTAATCAAGATAAAGGAGGGAATATGGAAGAAAAGAGACATGCTTGGGCCTGGACCAGAGATAGAGGAGAGAAGCAGTGATGCTCAAAAATGAGAGCATGCCGTGTGTGTACAAAACTCAGTATTTACCAGGTCTGCGTTGTTGCCTCCAGTAAATAGCCACAGCCCTATTTCAGCTAACAAGCCTAACAGCTCTCCCGTTCCCCCGTCTACCTTTGGCCTCTGTGTATTATCAAGCTAATC
>OMNV01017539.1:4425-23138 GCA_900303265.1 Brotula barbata
GGTAAGGTGATCAGTGCTATTAAAGGATTAAGAAACTGAATTAAATGTTATTCTTAGGCGGATCCAATTTGGGACCGAGTCCTTTACAATCTGTTTTTGTATAATGTGACAGGTATTTAATGATGGAAACATCTATGACGCAGAGATATGGAAGAAGAAATGACCACGGACAGTCTAATGATGAGCTCATCATGAAAAGCCTCTGTCTGGATAAATAAGATTATTTGCTTGTTTGTGCTTTTCAAACTGGACTCCCTCTTCCTGTGCCCCTCCCAGGGGTGAGCCTCGCAGCCAATCAGGAAGATGAAACAGACATGGAGACCTTTCAGATGGAGATAGACAAGGAAAGCAGGAAGTGCATGTTCCGCACCAGCCAAGGGAACTACTGGGACCTGGTGGCCCACGGAGGCATCCAGAGCACGGCCACTGAAGTGTGAGTCAATCCTCTCTGATCGTAGAAGAGAAGCAGGAGAGAAATATGATGCGTTATCACATATCTCATGATTACAAAATGCCCTCTCGTGTCATTCAAATATACAGTTTGCATGGCGGCGACTGAGTGAAGCCTTTTTATCTCTCTATCTGAACATTTATATTATTCTTTGATTAAATTCTGCCTTCATTTAGAGCTCTGAGGTTATAAATGCATCAATTTACGCTTTTTCTACTTTCTGCAATAACTTATTAGCATATTATTGCAAAGTACAATATAGAGTGATAAACATATAGTAACATTTGATAGTATGTCCATTAAAATAATTTATAGTCACATTTCCATCAGCACTTGAAGTCATCTTAATCGTTTCACGTTCTCTGTGCAGGTCAGCCAACACCATGTTTGCAGTGGAGTGGCTTGGCCACAGGGTGGCACTAAAAGCCAACAATGGCAAATACATCTGCACCAAGAAGAACGGTCAGCTGTTGGCTGTCAGTGACTCCGTAGGTAAGACTCAGCTTTGGCATCCTCCCCCTCTGCTTCCTCTCGTTCACTCATTTCCTTCCTCTTGACAAACGACGTGCCATCTCTGACATTTCCCGCTCCTGCTGGATCATTTCTCTCCCACCTCCTTACTGTCAGGTGAGGATGAGCAGCTGACTCTGAAGCTCATCAACAGGCCCATGCTGATCCTGAGAGGACAGAACGGCTTCATCTGCCACCATAAGAACTCCAACACCCTGGATGCCAGCAGATCAGTCTATGACATCTTCACCCTGCACTTCAGGGACGGGGCCTATCACATTAAAGGTCAGGACCCCCTCACACCTCCTACCGAACTCCTCATTTCTCTCAATTGTTTCCGTAATGAGAACTATCAGGTGTACACTCCAATCATTGGTTGTAACTTTTTGTGTTTGGATGTTTTGTCTTATTTACCTTCGGAATCCTGCAGGTGCGAACGAACAGTTCTGGTATGTGAACAGTGCCGGCCTGGTGTGTTCAGACGGTGAGTCCCCTGAGGATTTCAGTCTGGAGCTCCGGGAGCAAGGGCGCCTCGCCATCCGTGGCAAAAACGGCAAATACCTACGGGGAGACCCGGGGGGCACGCTAAAGGGAGACGGACTCAGCCTGAGCAGCTCAGTCCTGTGGGAGTATTGATCCAGAACCACAGCAGACTTGAGACCGCCCTCTGACTCCTCTAACGACAGAGAAGATCGACTGATAATCAGCAATCAAGGGTCAGCATCAACACTTTATCTAGGGTTAAAATCAAAGGCGTTCGAGGCAGACGATCATCGCTCATCAGTGATGGAGGGAAACCTTTTCTACTGCTGAGGACTCTGAGCACAGACTCACATGGGAGAGAGAGAGAGAGAGGGAGAAAGAGAGAGAGGGAGAGAGAGAGAGACAGTATTAAGAGAGGAAGAGTCCAAGCCTATCCAGTCGAAAGAAGCTTTGATGAAATGAACAGTTGTGAGTGTTGGACAACAGCAACACCAGCGTGAATGAACTTTAGAGTTGTTGTGTTACTCCTTAAGTTTTTTTGAGTTTTTTTTTCCATTGCACATTTGATAGTTGATTGGATCGTAGATACACGGGGTAGTAGACCTGGTTTTGAATTTCTAAACAACAATCCAATAAAGACGTGGGGATCTTTGAAGACTGGTGTTCATCTAGGATCTGTGATGGTTCTCAGTGATGCAGGTCGGTCGGGAGTGGATCAGTTCAGAGTCACGTGGACGTGAGGTGCGAAAGACTCTGAGGATGAATGTTGGTTTATTAGCCACACTGAATACTTAGAGCAGAGGCAAAACGTATTAAAATTTGAAATTCATCTCTTTCCCCTCTTCTCTGCATTCTCCGTTTATTACAGGTGTGCATGATGAAGTGTGTTAATGACTACAGACAAAACAATACATTTTTAGCGTTTAACGATTCCATGATTTTCAAAAAAATATATTTCCAAACTATGTCACTGACATTGTTAGTAGGAAGCATTTTTGTCAATATTTTGAATGTATTTGTTCCACGTCAGCAGGACTCTTGTGCTATGACCCGTTCATTCACCCTGATCCATAGATTGTGTTCTGTGCCTCCATGATGGTTGTAAACCACCTAGTTCCAATGTTTAGGTGCTGAAAATCCTTTCCGTTCTGTAGTATCGCTGGCGTTATCACTTTAAAGATGTACAGAGAATTAGAGCGCCGCCTGAGACTGACTGAGTCACCGTTATGAGTGAAATGACCTTCTACAGAGATTCAGGTCATTAGCACTGTGCTGCTAATGACAAGAACTGCAGTTCCAGCATGCAACCAACCTACAACCTACAACGACCGGTGGAACCAATAGACTGGGACCAGGACTCGCTCATCTTCACCGTATATGGTAGCAACACTAACTTGGTCTTTTCCAGCCTGCAAAGCCGTTAGTATTTTTTTCATATTTCTTATTTCTACTTTATTGCCTTATTTGTTGAACAGAGAATTTATAGAACTAATGCAAATTTATCTAAAAATTTTACGGATGACAAGTTATTCACAAGTATTGGTTTGAAAATGTCCAGGCAGCTCATGAGGTCATTAGCAGCCTGCAGATTCTTCCTGGTGTAAAACGTAAAATAACCACAGGTGATATCAAGTGTGGTAAAAATATATTTACAGTGACTTCTATATAAAGTTTTCAAGACAAACACATTTGTACAAGTTGCAGGAAGCTGTGGTGGCACCGCTCAGAGAGATGTTAAATAATGAGGAGAGGATTTTCTCTGAGTTCACGGTACGCGCTGAGAAGAGATCGGTTCATCTGTCCTCTGGATGATCCCACGCCGAAGGCCTCCGTGATGTGAATCTGCTGGATCTGCTGTAATAAGACCTGGCATGAGAGACGCAGGAGAAAGGGGGGAGGTAAACAAGACAGAACCGCAACCTGTCTAAGTCCTCCCTCCATGTACAGTAGGTATCCAGGTGCATCTGTAGAGTGTTGGCATTAATGTCTTGAGATGATTTACTTTAAACCTTTACAATGACTACATGGATAAAACATCATTAAATAGTTCTTACCTCAGTCCGCTGCAGTGCCTGTCTTAAACCTAAATCCTGCACCTTCACTGTGGATGCAGCCTTCTCAGGAGCCCTTTGCAACATCATCTGTGTGAGGGACCAAGAAGGAAAACTTCAGATATTGATTCTAATGTCTTCACAGTTTGCATCAATTTGGCTGGAAAAAATGGTATTAAAACATAGCACAGTTTCTTCTTAATAAAACATTGTTATATTAGTGTATAGTATTGTGTGTGTGTCTGTGTGTGTACCTGTACTCTGCGCAGCACAGCGTGGTGCACTCCACACACAGCGGGCAACGACGAGCTCTGAACCTGGACCTCCACAGCAGACAAGGACCCCTCCTTGACATCTACCTGCAGACCAAAACTAATTTGTCATATTACATCCCTCCAAAATAAGAGCAATTCAACAGGTTACATCATCTTTTCAACATGATTATATGGTCCTCTCTTCTACCTCTTTGACGGTCAGTGTGACTGCGTGTCCATTTGGACCAAGAGCATGGACCACCGAGCTGCTGATGGCAGTCTTGTCTCTCTGGGGTTCCATCATTCCTCCTCCAGGACTGTCAGACAACAGCCAGTCCAGCAGAGAAACACACAGACCTGAGTGAGCCAAATTTGGCTCCTCGGGGTCAAACTGTGGTGTTTTCGGTGCCAGAGTTGTCCTCAGTAACTCAGATGACATCCTAATAGTTGCAGAGTACTGCTCTTGCTCAGCTTCTCTCTTGCCCCTCCCAGTCTGGCGCGAGCGTAAAAAAGCCTGGACGGTATCGATGTCCTGGAATTGGGATGTTGCATTTTTGTGAGTGACAGCTGTTCTGTTCACCAGGAGGGCATCCAACCAATCTACTGTCAGAGTGGTCAAAGACAAACACACGTGACTACTCTGCAAATCCAGAAAGCTCGCTGCCTCCTCCTCTCCTAGGAGACTTTGGAGGGCAAAAATGAGTGAGCAGCTCACCGTCATCGGGAAGCAAGAGTCCCCAACGTCTACTAGGGGCAGCGACACTTCAAACTTTTCCCCTGGATTTATATTGAGAACGGGGAACGAGAAATTTCTGCAGGAGCTTTCCCCTCCTGCGCTGTGAGAGCCGCACAGAGGGAACACAGTGACGCTCAATGTCCAACCTCTTTCCAGAACATAAGGACTCCTGTTATCAAGGACGCACGTCAGATTCAAGGAGTCTTTTCCAAGCAGTCTGCTCCATCCGGTCATGGTGCGACATCTGATTGGCTTCTCCGGCATGGGAGTCTGCTCTTCATGACTTGTACCGGCGAGCAGCAGGAAGCTGATGTTGAGAACCTGATTCAGGTGTCTGAGAGTTTGATTTCTGGATTTAATGGAGTTTTTCAGCACTGAAGCTCTGCGGGAAAGCAAGTAAACTATAAGGCAAGGCAGGTCTCTTTGTATAGCATCATTCAAAGTGCTTTATAGAGGCATTACAACTACACATTTCAAATCAAAGAATTTAAAAGGCTTTCAAAAGGATAGCACAAGACTTAAAAATTATAAAATGGAATAAAAGCAATGGATCAAAAATTTAAATCCAGGACTTATCACTTCACCGTTGACCAATGTTAGATAATATAAATATAGATCACCAGAAAGGCACATTTCTATTGTGTTCTGTTTCAATATTGTACAATGAAGAGGAAAACCATTTGCATATTACCTCTCACAAACATCTCCAATAGCAGACAGGAGGTCCTTGATGTTTTTGCCGGGTGCAGGAGGGATCCTGGGTAATCCAGCACCCTCTCTCCTTGGAGGTAAGGTGATCCTCTGAAGCTGCCCTCTGGCAGACAGCACCAGCAAATGCACTTCACCTGGTGTTCAAAGACAAATTCAAAATTACAAGAAGACCTCCAGCTGAGTGGAGAGTGTTGTTAAAGGTTGACCTGACTTTCATAATAATGTTGGTTGTTGTTTCCCTTGCCGTTGTCTTTTTATGTTTGTTTATCTGTACCTGGCCTTCATAACACTTCCTTATATCCATCATTTTCCTGAGGATGTAAGTTCAGACATAATTTATTTAAAATCCGATATGGAGGTGTGTGTGAAAATTAAAAATCGATCCAGTGACTTTAACAACAAAGACTGGTGTTACTTTTGATTGATTTCTTTTTTTTAAAAAACACACTAAGTGTTAAGAATGATCCCGTTACGTCCTTGTCCAGTGTGACGTCCTCAGCCTGCTCACCTGCAGAGGTTTGTGTAGGTCGAGTCATAGCCGTGATTCTGCACACGTTTAAACTGATGGGGCTCTGGAGGACAGCAGTGAGTCCCTTCCTCGGCGTCTCCCCATCGTGAACCTCAGACTCATCCCTGCCCTGGCCTGTCTGAGCTGACCCCCCTGACAGATCCAGTACCAGGAGGTCTGAACCACTACTGTAGTAAAGACGGTGTTTATCCACACTGACACACACCACAGGCCCTGGTACACACCTCTCAGTAAAACCAACTTGCTTGCCCCCTCCATCTGATCCTCTGTCAGAGGTTCTGATCAGCACCACCTTCCCCAGTTCACCTACTGCCACCAAACACTGAGCACCTGGGTCAGTTTCCATGGCAGCAGATGCTCCAACAAATATAACAGGCTGCTCAAGGCTATGCAAGATACTGAGCCGTGATCCCAACGGACGCAGAGGGAGGGAACACAGGCGCCCATCAGGAAGGCCGCAAAGGATCACTGGTGACTTGACGAGGGACACGTCAACCCCGAACAGAAGTTTGAACAGGACAGACTCCAGGTGGCAATGACTGTCTGCTACTGTTGTCTCTGATGAAGAGGAGGAACAAAAGGGTGCTTTGTCTCCATAATGGGCACAAATCAGCACCGGCCTCCGTCGCTGTCCTCTTTTCTTTTTTCCTTCGTTGCCATCGCATACAGCATCTGAGACAACAGGAAGACTGAATGTACCGAGTGTCTCGTAGCCGTCGGATGATGGCTGCTTTGCGGGAGTTTTACGCAGAGTCCACCGCCATAATGTTTCTCCCTGAGAAAGAGTCACAAGAACAGAGCCCACCAGGAGCAAAGACACCACTGCTTCCTCTGTGACAGCAAGGAAATCAGAGGAGACCTTCAACTCAAACGGAAGAGCGGGAACATCAGCTGGGGAGCTGTGAAGCCTACAGAGGTGAAAGATGACAAATCTTCAGAAAGAGAACATCCATGAAATACAAAACATGAAACTGGCTTCACACTTGTGTTTGAGTTGGTTTTCAAAGGTTAAAAGGTTACATTCACTAAGTGAACTGGAATTACGCCCAATTGTTGTCAACTAGGTGTATGGTTGATATGGTTGATATGGTGTTACTAGTTGTTATGATACTTTTTTGAGATTGCCATTTTAATGCATTATCAGGATAAAGGGATGTAAATGGTGCAATCGGCCTGTAGCTACCAAATCATTGTTTAACTGCAAGTATTGTCCAATATTTATTCTTTACTCTACCCGGACAGCAGAGATGTTAAGCTGACACAGTAAACTCCTCCTTCAGAGGCCACATAGATGAGCTGTTGATCAGGACTCAGAACCAGATCTCCAACAGGACCAGGAAACTGCAGGACCGCCTGTAAACAGCAAAGGGAACGCAAAAACAAAACAAATATGAGCACATGGTTCTGACCCAAGCAATCTTTCTTTACAAAACAAAATGAAAGAAGGTCAAAAAGACAAAAGATGGTAAAATCGATACATAGAAATAAGTGTGCATGCATTGTGGGAAGTATTTCCTACGTAGTGACTACTGAAACACAGATGAGTGATTGGATCTAAAATGGTTCACTTGCCTGTACTTTTCTGTCTTGAGTATTGAAGACATATATCTCATCACTACCGGGACAGAGCAATACCTCTGTCCCAGAGGCGAACGCGATCTTCGGTGTGCGCGCTGTTTCTGAACGGCCAAACTCAGCCCAAGTCTCGGCGACGCAGCGTCCTTCCATCGTGACAACACTTTTAACTGAATGCCTGTCGCAGTTTGTAAGGAAGTTTATAAAAGGGTTTATTAATGTCGAAAGGGTAAATATACGGAGACATGTTAAATCGGAACCACAAAGTTACGCGCGTTCGAGACAGGACCGTGATGAACTACATTACCCATGACCGGAAGTGTATTTTTGGGCGGTGACTATGGGAAACACGCTTAAAAGCGCTGTGTCTGGGGCTCGGGTGAAAATATGTGCAGATGTGCGTTACTGGCTTTTTCGCCAATAAGTTTGAAAATAAAACATAGCGGTATTGCTTTCTGTTAAGTCTGCATAATCTCGAGCACTAGGAGGCGAATTTTATGTTCAACAATGAATTGTTGTCAGCGAAGAAGAAGGAACGGAAGTTACAAATTTTCTTCGGCCAATGAGAATAGTGGGAGACAACATCCGCTCGAAATTTAAACACGCCGTCAAAAACAAGTATTGAGTCGGTGGTTTTTGCTTTTTAAACAATTATCTTTGAAACTAAAGACGATGGAGCAATTTGGTGACGAGAAAACCAAAATGTACTTTTATGAGAACCGGCTGAAAACATACGAGGGTTGGCCTTTCGACGAAGGCTGCACTTGTACCCCGGAGAAAGTGAGTAAAACGGTTAACTTTTGCTAGCTACGGTTAGCTGCTGAAGAATGGTGTCATTCGAGAGCATAATGAATCAAACACGTAGTTTTAGCTATTTTGAATGAGTGAAATGGTGTTGAAAGGGGATTGTAGCGTCAAACACTGAAATGACCAATGATTTCATTTTGGAGACGTGCATGTTGCGAATACTTTGGATCTTGAGGTACACGGGGGATTTGCAATTCTATAATGTCTGTGTGTTCGTCGTTTCTCCAGATGGCCATGGCTGGCTTCATCCACACTCCCTCAGAGAACAGCCCAGACACAGCGATGTGTTTCTTCTGTCTCAAAGAGCTGGAGGGCTGGGAGCCAGACGATGACCCAGAGTAAGACCATCCCAGTCGGTACAGTAGACTGTGCGGTCAGAAACGCACAGTAAAGAAGACATAAATCTTCAGGCTGATTATCAGTTAAGATAACAACACGACTAGATAACAGCAGGAATTCATTTGGTTGTGCATATTGTGGGTTCATGTGAACTACATTTATTTTTTTACACGTCAGATGGAGCTGGGCAACATATTTGAAGGTGTAGCAGTATTGATTCATGTAAAAGTTTGTGTTTTTGCAATACCACAGTCATTTTGTCATGTCACAATTGAATTTACTGAAACCTTTGAATCAAATGTGTGGCTTAATTCGTGTAAGGCAAACAGTCAAGATGGAGTCAAAGTCCAAGTGCCAGCATTGAAACCCACATGGAGGATTTAGCTCCTAAAACAGGTGCCTCGTCAGTCGTGCGGAGATGGTTTGCCTTTTTTAATGTACGTTAAAATTGTGAGGGGTAACAGCAAAGTGTGGCAACACGAGCAAACTGTTTTCACACTTACAGTAGCCAATCAAAGGAGTGGCAAACGCAAAAAAATACAGACTCCACGTTCAATAGTTTTTACTATGAATTTCTTAAATTATGTTTCTTGGTTCTCTTTCTTAATGAAATGCAGCTTTATGATAATAAATGAAAAAAAGAGCATTCATGTCTCCTATAGTTGGACTCCAGCCTCACAATGAACACAATAGATATTCTTAAGATGTTGCGAGGAGCTCAAAGCAACATCGTGTCAGCCCTCTAACATTGTGTTGCTATTTGTTTACAGTTTCTCCCAGTTTCACTGTTTTGGTCATCCGCACACGCTTTTTTCATCGATCTCCATCCTTTCGTGGACTCCCACTAGGCAGCTCGTGTGTTTGTGTGTGTTAATTTGATAAGGGACATCAGAGACTTCTTTACTTGTCGCAGTGCACGAATCACTAATGTACCACCAATACGAACATTAATTATTTGACCTGGTTGTACTTTTGTCAGTAAATTAAACTTGGATGTTCATTGAATGGAACCCCTTTATGAATGTGTCACTGTGGTCAATTTGTCTCCAGGAGCAGAGATGGTCTTTTATTTTTAGATTGGAGTAGTTATTATTGTACTATTTACTCTGCAAACCAAATTGCAATCCCTCGTCTATCTTCTGTTTTCCAGAAAGGAGCACAAGTCTCACTCCCCAGGCTGCCACTTCATCGCCCTGAAGAAGACTGTGGAGGAGCTGACTATGGAGGAGTTCATCAAGCTGCAGAAGGAGAGATACAAAAACATCATTGTGCGTCTATCAGAAGACATCCATTAACTCGCCCGCGAGAACAAGAGAGCTTGGCAAGATTTTCTCATCCAAATGTTTTTCTTCCACTTGCAGAACAAATCTGGAAATGATGCCATCACCAAGTATGAAGAGGCAGCCAAGCTGAGAAGAGCAGATATTGTCAAGTCAGCCATGGGTGAAGAGTGACAGGCGAGAATAGAGACAGATGAGTGCGATGGGTGGTATGTGAGCGATGAGATATAGATGGGAAGTGTTTGATTGATTCCAGTTCTGTTTTCTTCATGTTATATATCTGTGTCCTTCCTTATTGTTTGTTTGATATCTGATCTTTCTTGTTCTCTTTCACTGTTTTTATTAATTAAATGTACTATTTTTAATTTAAGAATTATGTTCTTGGGTTTGTTTGTTTCTTGTTTTGGTTGAGATTTCCATATGTCACTGTTCTTCTGGGAGAGTTACTATGTAACAAGTGGTGGTGGTGTCTGAGAATGTGCACTTATTAGACACAACCTAAACACAGACAAGAAGACTGGATTTATTTTGGTGGGTGTTTTCTTATCGTTTCATTGAATTTTGCTGCTGGTTGGCAGTAGCGCTCCTGTAATTGCTTCATTTTCATCCTGATCTTTAACTTTTGATTCCTTGTGCCAATCCACAGCTATATTAGTATTAGACATTTGTGTCAGACTACATTTTTGTACGTTTGCACATTTTTCATCTCCTGACATTTTGGGTCAGTTATTATAAATCTTGGACAATGAGAATCTCTGGACCACGGCTGACAAAATTCATAAATTTGTCTTTACTATGTTGCTATAATTGGCTGTCAAAATGGAGTTTTTGAATCAATGATTCTGTTTGAACCAAAGTTGGCGAAGCAGCACTCATTCCAAAAATGAAACATCATTTAGGTGGTCCTCTAACAACAAGAGTCTTTATTAATAACCTTGGAACTGGATTATCAAACATTTGGTGATTTGTCAGGGAGGTGAGTGATCGTGGTCTAAGATGTGACGTCATGGAGACACAGTTATGATTTCAGGACAGTTGTGCCTTGGTGGGGGCATTGCCATATTTGTGCATTATAAACCGCTTTTTTATGCTTATCTTCATTTATTGTGTAAGAGTACAAGCACTGGCGGATCCTGGCATGGCCGACATGTGCAGCTTCTACCACTCATCATATAAACACCTCACCTGTCCCACACACGGTCATGATGAATGAAATGTATGTATGAAACAGATGTAGTCAGCTTAGAGATGTCTGTGAATATGATCTTTTTTTTGTACACGGCAACAAAACAATGTGGGTGAACTATATAACTATGAGTATGCACACCACAGTGCCATAATGTTTTTTTTGTTATTCTTTATTGTCTTGAAGAATACCTGCTCCTTTTAGGATTTGTATTATAAGTTATATTTTATAATTTTATTATTACACTGGGGTGAGCAGGAGGGGCCCAGGGTGCAAAGTAAGCCAGAACCGCCACTGAGTAGCAACAAGTTAGTCCTTCGTGTCATCATGGTTCTTTCCTATCGCGTCGTGCGTAAAAGCGCGCCCCCCTGGATAAATAGCCGTCCCTCCTGCCAGAATCCGTTCGTCTTCCGACAGCTGTCCATCCGTAGACTAGTCAGTCAAGCATAAGCCGATTTATCCTCCTTTTACTATTTTAATTTTTTATTCTACATGGATGCATTCTGATAAGCTCCGAAATGTTTTATTAGAACAGACAGCCGTTTTGACATTTGCGCATCCTCTACTTACTGCGTAAAAACGCCCCACGCGGTGGATCGGCACTCCAAAATCTGCGTTACGCACGAGTGAAACAGGATGAGGGTAACTTTCGGCTCGCTGGTGATCGCAGCCGGTGTCTGCGGTTTACTGAGCTTCGTTTTACTGGCCGCTTCCCTCGGAACCGAGTACTGGTACATCATAGAAATGAACCCAATGAACACGAGCGACGACGAGGACATGAGCTCCCACTCAGGACTGTGGACAATCATCGAAGGTAGGCTGCGCAGCAACTTTCATTCTCCACTGATTAGGATTCCAATTTAGTGCGTCAGTAACACGCACACGTTGTGGTCTCGCTACAAATGTCTGGATTCCAGTCAGAAAGCTTTTAACTGCTCTGCTTGTTTTTATTGCCACATCCAGGTGGGAATGTGTACTCTTTCACAGCTGACTACTCCAAGTACTCAGACACCGAGCTGCACCTTCTAAGTGAGTCTCTTTCCAGATTTGATGAATGCATGCGGTTAAAGTGATTATTCCTTTCTCGTTAAAAAAAAAAAATCTAAATTGAGCACAAATGTTCCCCATGGTGTTTTTTAGGTAAAAGTAATTTGAGAGATTTTTAGCTTTCATGTGCATATTAAGACAGGATGTTTCAAAAATCGTGTCTGACCTGACATCACCAGGAAATTGATGCAGACTGTTCCGTGCCGCATGACAACAATGTCAACTTTTAGGGATTTTCTAAGGACGAGTTACGAAGAAGGCATTAAGGTGCACTAAGGAGGTTGTGTGCTGAACTCTGGCAGATTAACTTCGACAACAATCATCTCCCAATTGTTGATTTCCGAATGTTTATATCGTGTTTTTTTCTCTTAAGGTGTGAATTGTTTCTTGATCTTTCCCCACACTGCTAACACCACAACAGCACCAGCGACAGTTGTATTTTGCTTCGCATCGTGTAAATGGGCGTTCGCTGTACTTATTGTCAGTCGCCAGAGGAAAAAGTCCAAACTAAGCATTTTCACTTTAATGAGAGCTTATTGTCAAGATGGCATTAATGCTCCTCTGATGCTCCATAATCTGTTGTTGTTGTTTTTCTGCACAGGCATGCACCGTGCTGTTGTGGTGGTGCTCCCTCTCAGCCTGATCCTCCTGGTCTTCGGCGGGGTCTGTGGATTGGTCAGCTCCCTGGCTCGCAGCCCCGCCCTGCTCATCGGCACTGCAGCTTACCTCTTCCTCTGTAGTAAGTTGACGTTCTACTTCTTCACTCACGCTCTCAAATGAATCTTTTTTTCTTTTCTTTTTTGTGCATCTGCTAAGCAGCCATTCAAGACGGAGCCATTAAAACTAAAAACCCACAATGCCCAGCGGCAACACACCACCGATATGACTCACTCCCAGGTCTTTGATGTTACCGTAAATACAGGATGTGAAAATCCCCCGGAGAGATCAAAAAGCTACGAGGAATTGCCATTTGGTTTCCACGGCACCTGTGCCATTAGAGGGGAAAACTGCAAACTTCTGTTTTAACCAGAAAACAACACTGCATCATTCCCGATCAACTGATAATCCAGCGTATTAACACGCCATGCCTGTCCAGATTAGGTCAGGGACATTGTTTTTTGTAGCTCGTAGCATTTTGAAGATATTTGGTGTTGACTTACTGTCTGTAGGTTTGACTTACATGTATGGATCCACAGAATATGACACAGCAGAAAGATTCTAAAAGCTCCTCACATACTAATATGTTCACTGTTGCACCATAAAATGTTTTTTTCCATGACATTTTATCTTAAAACGCCTGAATTTTTCCTCTAATTTCTATCCTAAAGTAGCACTAAATATCTCCAGGATGTCAGTAACCTCCTTCAGACATAAATAGAGCCAGACGGTTGAATCCAGTTGATGCCTTTCTGTGAGGAGTCTTCGTGTTCCCCTGGTGTCTGCATTAGTCTCCTTTACAGGCCATAAAATTGTAGTTTGGGTGGATTAGACACTTTAACTTTTTTCACATTATTTTTAAGTGAATTCAAACACATTTCACTAAAGTGAAACTAAAATGGATGAGCTGGTTTTTTGTGCTGTTTCCATTTGGGTCATATTAGAGCAGGGATGTTCAACCTGTTTGGATGGACCACCATCACCATCATGGACCACCTTCCTGTCTCAAATGTGACTTGTTTGTGAGTTACACACTATCTGAGTCTTCTTGTCAGTCCAGTGGTGGACAGGGACAGACTTGTGTCCTTTTCTGTCTAGAATCTAGTGCCGCACTTATTCTTCAGCTATGCCAGTGTGGAAAATCCACTCGGAGAAATCCACAGAGTTGCTAATTTGGATTTTATGTAGATGGATTTAATTATTCTCGAACAAGACATGAAAAATGTATAAATAAAAAGAATAATAAATCGAAGATATTTTCACTGCTTCTGGCATTGAAATGTCATTAATGATGTCCTCGGACTACCAGGGAGCCTTGGACCACGAGTTGAAAACCCCTATTTTAGAGAGGCCTTGGTTCATTTGGTGAGTTCATACAGCCACAAAAAATACTGCCTTATTGGTCTGAGACCGCCTGAAGCCCTGAGGTGAACCGGGTGTGAAAACATCCATCCGTAATCCATATCGCTAATCCATGACAGGGTCATAGTGGGGCCGGAGCCTGGACTCCCTGGACAGGTCGCCAGTCTATCACAGGGAAGACACACAGAGACAGAGACAACTCAATCACACTCCCATTCACACCTATGGGCAATTTAGATACTCCAATTCACCTAAACTACATGTCTTTGGAAGTGGGAAGATACCGGAATACCTGGAGGAAACACAAGAGACTCAAACCCGTGACCCACTTCGTGTGAGGCGACAGCGGGGTGTAAATTAGTTGTGTCTGTTTGTGTCGTTAGACTGGACACCTGCCTCTCACCCGATAAACACTGAACAGTCTCCTGCCTCTGGTTACCATGACAGTATGAATGGATGGGACATTGGAGCTGCCGCCAGATAGGCTTAATAAAATTATCCAAGTACTTTATTTTTATGGTTCAATCTTTTCACAGTGAATGTAAATATCACAGTGAGTACGAGAGAGAGAGAGAGAGAGAGATAGAGTGAGAGTGTATGCATCAAAGCAATCCTGCTTTGGCTCATTTGCTTCATTGTTACATAAAGTCAGGGTGTTTATTTGGTGGTATAAATGAGAGAACAGTCAATGGGCCCAGCATGTGTTGTAGGAGAAGATAAACTGACGCAAATGTGTGCGGTGAGGGAAAGGACACCGCAGAAATGTGCACTCTGTCTCCTAGCAATCCTCACACTCTGGTCGACATTGTAAACATAATTTCCAATGCACAGATTAAGCAGCAGCAGCAGCTTCATGGGCTGGAAACTGATGCAAAACGTTAAGAAAATAGTAGCTATTACAATTATTATATACTATAATTCAAACCTTCGGTTATACAAATCATTTAAAGCCAAGAATGGGGCAGTTGCACCCTAAAGCATCATGAGAGGGTGACGCTTAATCTCAAATATTAGCCCAGCCCCTTTCTAAGGGATGTTTTCATGCAAAAAGTAAGAAAATGAATGTTTTTGTGGATCATCCGAGGTTCCAGCCATATAACCTCTCTGTAATATAGGTTTGGTGGAAAGATGAAGCTTTGGAGGCTTCCCCCGCACATGTTGAGGGAGTTTGGTGTTAATGAAAGGCCATCTGGTTAATATGAGCAGAGGAGAGCTCTTTATGTGCCAGGCTGAATTTGACCTCAAGTGGGTGAAATGACTGAAATGTGTTATTGCCACGGAAGAGTGATTATTCCTTTGATTTTGTTAAACGTGCACGGACTGTCAGGTGTGTGTGACTGTGTGTGTGTGTGTGTGTGTGTGTGTGTGCTGCCTCAGAAAGGCTTCATTGTCTGCTCTGTTGGATGGGTTATGAGTGCTTTTATTGGTCCACAGGGGAAGAACAACAATGAAGTAAAATTGCATCTGAAACCACTGCAGCCCAGATTCGCTCCTGCCTGACGATCTCTGCTTGGTTTCATATCCCAGCTAATTTCACCTCGGGTTGAAGGCAGTCATTGTTAAGGCAACTTGAAAAGGAAAATCAACGTATAGAATAAATCCAGGTGCTCTCAGAGCGCGCGTGAGAAAGGAAAGCGACATGATTAAAGCGCACGGCAAGAGGAGAGACCCGTTAGTCGGCAGCCTCTGTGATTTACCGAGATAAGCGCAGAAAAGTCTCTCAGCTGCTAAATATGATTTAAAAAATGAATCTGGTTTCCACTTTGGCCTCTTAAACACTCAAAAAAATCTAAATGACATTTATCTTCACTCACACCTCGCAAATCAACACAAGAGGTTTTGCCATCATTTTGAGAGCCCTAAAACAGAATGACAACATTTTGGTCTCCTCGTGTTGTTGTTATTTAATGGACGTTTCCACCAGTTTCACTCTAGGTTAAGTCCCAAACACACACACACACACACACACGTCACTCAAGAGCAAAGCAGGTGTAAATTATCAGTGTATTTAAGGGCACTAAACTTGTGCAAAATATGCGATACACAATACAATACAATACACTTATTTACTATATTTACTACTTTTTCTGTCATAGTATTCATTTTTTAGTTCAATAAATGATATATTATTAATAATTGATTAATGAAGGAAAACTATTCGTATTGTTTTTTTGTTTTTTTAATCTAATTCTTACTTTGTAAAATAATAGAAATTTACCTTCAACAAAATGTGTCCTCCTTGCATATTTATTTGTGGATAAAGTGCCACAAGTACAGAATTTGGTCAATTTTTTTTTTTTGTTTTCAGTTTCTTTGGACCCGCTGCACATCGTCTGCATGCAAATGAGCTCAGTGTTAATAAATGACGAGAATGCTCCCGTTATTAGATTTTCACCGAAGTGTGGCTCAAGGCTCGCCGTTTTTCACTCGCTCCCCCCTCGTGACGACCTGTCTCGCTGAAAATGAAGAACTCGTAAATTCCGTTTATTTGCACTAAAGAAACCTAACCGGATTAAGGCACTATTCCAAACAATGCAGCTGACGTGTGAACTTGTAATCTTGATCATATTCTGTGCGTGTGTTAGTCAATAGAATCCCTCCACAGACACATGTCCGCTAATCAAACACATGAGGTGAAATTATGGTTGTAAATCGTGTCAGCCCTCCAGTCAAACTCTTACTTTAATGTAACTGTAATCTACTTAAAAATGTCCATATGAACAAACAGCCTGAGCGTCCGACAGAGCTCTGTCCTGCGCCCCGGTGGCTCCCTCGGGTGCTCTCCGGCCAGCATCCCCGTGACCTTCACTCAGAGGACCTTGTGATGGATAAACACGTCCCACAAGAGAGTCTTGTGTTTGTCCTCTAATAAGCAGCACATGGCGACGTGTGAGGTGGAAGAAAGGCTGGAATCAGACCGGCCCCGTCTCATACACTTGTTGAATGTCCCGATTGTGATCCGTCCCAGCCCCTTCTCAAAGAAATGATCAAATCCCCTTTTCTGTCGGCCTTACACGTCACAATATTCTCCTTGCGGTGTGAGTTGCGTGGCCCACTTATACCGATCAGATACCTCGGTTAATTAAATTCTGATACCGTTTCCACACAGAGGTACGAGTTAACATCAAAGACGGCTAATAAGCGAGCGGCAAAGACAAACTTCTCACAAGCGAATGTTTAATCCGTGGGGAATTATGTGTAGATAAGTGCTTATCAGGATGGGCTCTTAATTGCTCGGGCCTGTCTCGCTTTATTTTGTTCTACCGCTGAAACTCCCAGCCGTTAAAGTGTCTGATGAGTATTTGCCTGCGCGCCCTGCTGGGCCGCCCCATTACCTCTAATGTAGCTCACTTTTACTTCCATTGGCAATCTTAATAAGGTTTCCATGGAAACAAATCCCCTTTAAAAAAAATGCAATGAAAAATAGGTTCATACCTAATTGCTGATAATAACAAAGGAAAAAGAAAAAAAAGGTTATTATGTAGAGAACGTTGGCGATCATCATCATGAGGAGGACATGTTGTCCTTAATTAGAATGTGAAGGTTGAATGGATGTCATGTTGTCGTGTAGTTTATATGTTTTCATACTCAGATCCTTAAGCTCTTAATTGATGAGCAGAGATTGGTTGATGGACTGGAGGCCTGTAGGTTAGCGGTTGGTTTGATTGGTCACTCCACATACATCAGAGGGCTACGACGAACAAATAACCGCGTGTGTGTGTGTGTGTTCGTGTGAAGGCATAAACTTTACTCTTGGGGTGGAAGAAAACACCCATTTTGTTACAAATTGTGATTCTTGAGAAAAACAACTTGTGACTCATCACCCAGATGAATCGATACATAAAAATTATTACACAATTGGCAAACTATTCAGTGAATTATCTCATAGATAGGAAGAGAGACAGACAGACAGACAGGCAGAGAGACAAGCAGAGAGACAGACAGACAGACTTTGTTGATGTTCAGATTGTTGAACTCTGAATCACCCATGTAGTAAATGACCCATGTCAGCGAAGAACTGATCGTAGTGATACAGATGTTTGTAACAGCTGTATCTCTGTCATGACCACCAGATGAGCAGAGGTGTCTCATCTCAGCCGCAGTTGTCCGTGCTTCACCGTCCGTCCTGTCCGTGTGTCCCTGTCTCTCCGTCCGTGTTTTCCTGTCTCTCTGTCCGTGTGTCCCTGTCTCTCTGTGTTTATCCTGTTTAGTCTGTTTAGCCTGTTTAGCCTGTTTAGTCTGTTTAGTCTGTTTAGTCTGTTTAGTCTGTTTATCCTATTTATCCTGTTTAGTCTGTTTATCCTGTTTAGTCTGTTTAGTCTGTTTATCCTGTTTAGTCTGTTTATCCTGTTTAGTCTGTTTATCCTGTTTAGTCTGTTTAGTCTGTTTAGTCTGTTTATCCTGTTTAGTCTGTTTAGTCTGTTTAGTCTGTTTAGTCTGTTTATCCTGTTTAGTCTGTTTATCCTGTTTAGCCTGTTTAGTCTGTTTATCCTGTTTAGTCTGTTTATCCTGTTTAGTCTGTTTAGTCTGTTTAGCCTGTTTAGTCTGTTTAGCCTGTTTAGCCTGTTTATCCTGTTTATCCTGTTTAGTCTGTTTAGTCTGTTTATCCTGTTTAGTCTGTTTATCCTGTTTAGTCTGTTTATCCTGTTTAGTCTGTTTAGTCTGTTTAGTCTGTTTAGTCTGTTTATCCTGTTTAGTCTGTTTAGTCTGTTTATCCTGTTTATCCTGTTTAGTC
>OMNV01017540.1:5804-21686 GCA_900303265.1 Brotula barbata
TGGACATGTTAAAGACTCTAATCTATCGGTGTAGGTCTTGGGGGGGCTCACACACTTGGACCTGTCAGTCTTGATGTGAGTACCAAGACTTGCGATTTAGTTGCGACTTGTGAAACAATGATTTGGATAGGCGGTTTTTCACATTTCAGGACACACAGTATCGCTAGTGCCGCTAATAATGAAGAGGAAGAGGGCGGAGCATCCACACTGTCTGTCTGTCAGCAAATATGAGCAATATATCGGGATGGATCAACAAAAAAAATCATGAAATTAAAACACCAAAAATCCATCTGGCAGATTTTAGGTCATTCTGGCAATGTTTAAACTCAACATGAAATATAGTTATGTTGTCCCTTGGTTGTCATTTGGCAGCTACAAAATATGCAAATTTGGAGAAATGCTCCTTTACTGATTCATGTATTTGTATTTTATAAAAATGTATTTCTATCTAGAAATGTCTGATTGGAGTGTGAAGCTACAGAGTTTTCAAAGGCAGTAACTGATATTAAGGCAATGCGTCAGCAAGCATCATTCCTTCTGTGCCCTTGAGCAAAATATCAAGGTTTAAAACTGCAGCGCCTTTTGTACCTTGTTTTACACTTCATTCAGCCTCTCAAATAGAAAACGACTGTAATGGACATAAAGCTGAGCGATGTGGCTCCGTGCTCGCTCCTTTTGAACTTCACACTCACAAAAGCTCATTTGACTGTACTTACAATAGGATAGGAAGCGGAAATATGAGCCGCATCTCCACCACGGTCTGAGGTCTGATGGACATAGACAGGATAAATCCACTCGGGGGCCCCTGGGGTAAAAATGTAACCCGGCCTCCATCCCTCATGGCTGATCCTGCAGCCCACGATCATCAGTGTCCTGTTTGTGGAGTTTAGGAATCTCAGAGGACTGCTTTGGTTGTTTCACGGCTTTGGGTTCTGTTTCATGTTAAAACATCACTGTCAGGTCCTGAACTGTCCTCTGACATCATCTTCATCATCAAACTGCTCAATCTGCTGAAATCCACCTTCCCTCACAGTACACAGTCGCAGTACTTGCAAATACTCTGAACTGACAGAGAACAGAAAAAGGGTGGATGGTTTCCGTGGATGCTGCTGTGTAACCCTGACCTCTGACCTCCCCAGAGGCAGTTTGTCTCTGAAAAAAACACCAAACGTATCGAACATTCTCTCAGGCAACAAGTTTCCCGTAGCTGTGCTTTAAATACACACACACATACATACCATGAACGCATACGTGTGCATGCAGATGGTAACATGTTAGCATCGTGCCTCTCTCTCTCTTTCTCTCTCTCCCATAACAATTCGTGCATGTTGCTAATAAACAGCCTAAATTCTGTCACCATGCAAATGAGCTCGTTAATATTAATGATGAGTGTAATTAGTGCAGATAAGGTGGGGGCGGGGCTACTGGCTCACAGCTCCATCCAGCTGGAGCCCCTGTAACTAAACAAGGCCTATTTTCTGATACCCCTGAATTTAAGCGTGTGTGTGTGTGTGTGTGTGCGTGCGTGTGTGCAATCCTCCTAATTTCACGAGGGCCATTTGGAGTGTCAGATCATCAGAGTGAGTATATTCGGATGGTTCTCGATTGTGGAGTATTAAAAAGACTTCACGTCGAAACAACTTCATCGCAGTCTCACACACCGTTACAGAGGTCACTCACATTTGTTCGAATAACTCTCAGCTATCAACCCTTTGTGGAAACGAGCGATTTGAAGTGCATTCAAGCGCTTTAATAATAGAACCACACCACCAAAACGTGGATTTTCTTCCTTCCGTAAATGTAATGATTGCGATGTGTTCTGAGATGAGACGTACGAAGACGATGGTGCTTACGAGCTGAACTACGCAATTAAAGCTGTCAGCGCCGTCCACGCGTGGAGAGACCCCGAGGATGCGATTGTTTGAGTGCACACTCGAGAATAATGTTGCTTAGAGCTGCGGAGTTGGAGGGCTTCTTGGGCAAGATAAGAGGAAAAGCAAGAGTTATTGATCCTTTTTCTAATTGCAGAGGACTCAGTAAATACTTTGTCGGCTGTCTCTTTGAGCTGTTGAGGAGGGAAACTAAAGTGTGGAGCGTGATTTACTCCCCTACCATTTTAGATTTGACAGCCCAATGAGATGGTGTTCCTTTTCAAGGTGCTATTAGAAAGGGAAAATAGGAAAAGTAAAGGAGGCTTTTCAATAACACAGCCTTACTGTCGCCACAGCGGATTTGCTTAACTAACAGGAGGATGAAACCACTTGTTGTGGCCTCAAACGGAGTGGGATCGGGGGATTTTATTCTCCGCCTCGATTTGTACTGTTTACAGTTATTTTACATCACGGTTAACTCCGACGCCGTCGCCGGGCTGAGCACACGGCGACCTTGTTAGGCTCGTCTTCGTCGTTGATGCGCGGCTGCCGATTGCGGCTCCTGAAAATTTTACGTTTCGTGGCTCCACATCCTTCAGAGAGGATGTTTGGCATGCATGTTATTTTATTTTCTATGTTTGCGATCTTTTTATGAAGTTACTTCAACCCTTGAGAAATGTCCAAAGTGAGTTTTTCCATTCCGTTTTGTTGTATTACTCTATGTAGGCAGCGCCCTTGAAAAAAAAAAACAAGAAATGCAACAAAATGTATTACTTTTATACAAACGAACAATCCATGAGTTTCTTACCGCGGGCAACAGAACAGGGAGTGTCTGAGTAAAGTCTGACCTTCAGGATTGAGAGCACCTGCTGCTTTTCTATCCCGTGACATAGTTAATCGTATTCACACGCCTTCGCAGGTGTAAAACAAACCTTGACTGAGTGACGAGAATTAAAACCAGCACGGGATAGACTGACTTAAAACGCGAGCAAAGTAGAATTTCAGAATGTTCAGACTGGCTGTCGACAAAAAAAAAAAAAAGCTCGCATTCAGAGAATCGCAACGCTGAGTTTAGGACTGGAACTCAAGGCTGAACGACCCTGGATGAAAATGGCCTCGATTAAATGGCGAGTAGTTTGATGTTCCTGTTCATTCCTCACCTCCATCGGGCATTTCAACCATGGTTACTACCCTGGAGTACAGGAAACAGGAACTTCCCCCACTGCCCCCACAAACCCAGGACCTCCATGTTGTCAGGCTACAATGCTAAAGCAATGCTAACGAAAAATAAACAACGGACAGAGATGAAACATTAGCTTTAGCGTTAGCTCTAACCCTGAGTCCAGATCAGCTGATAAAATCATTTTCCTTTTCTTTTCCTGTGCCATAATCCACCTTTCCATCAAATCTTCATGGAATTCTCTTCCCAACCTGTAGAGGAATCCAGCTAACAAACAAACCAAAACCAAAACAACGAACGGAATTTACAGAAGCGGCTCTACCAATCATCTGTGTGAGACTTTCATTTATTTCCCTCCTCTCACAGCTCTAATTTGAAACATAATATCACGAGTAAATAAAGACTGCATTGATTACACGCAGCTTCAATATTTGACTAGAATTTATCGCATAATTAGTTTCCCAACAGCTCGTACAAGAATAATCTAAAGTCTTTTGGCGAGAGCTAATTTTTTTTTTTTTTTTTTTTTTTAGCCCTGAACACATTTCAACAGCTGGAGCCTCTAAAGCAATATAGCCAAGGTAAGCGCTCCCACTAAGTGTTGTTCCCCTCAGGGCCAAACCTCTGGCCTCGGTTTACACTTGGAGAGATTTGCAGGGAGCACGGTTTGCTTGCCTGCGGGAGTGCGTGCAACACACAATCGCTCAGTGTGAGGCTTTACCGCTTCCTCTTCCATCTATCAATGGGGACGTGCCCTCTGCACCTTCAAATCAGTCAAGCCTGGTCCCATTACCCAACAATTTATCCATTTCTCACGTGGGAGGAATAGGATTTATTTGCAGTTGTTTTTTTGTTTATAGATAGATATAGCTATATAGCTACATGATTTGGATGGGACAATGTGAAGACTATTTAGGTTGATAGTTTAACCAGCGAGCTGCACTTCCCCGTCAGAACAAGTACTTTGGCCTTCTATGTTAAAGATTTGCGACCGTTTCTCTCGGCACAAATGTATGAATTACCATTTCTCCTTATTTACCGAGGATAAATCTGTCTTATTATTTTAGCCGTTCCTTATGCGCGAGCAAAAAAAATATGTGAGGAGGGAGCGAAGATTCATCAAATACAAACTGAAATCACTTTAAATCAGGCAGAGAGAAACGCACACATGCACGGAGAGACAGTGTGCAGCTGAAAAAAGTCGAAAAGTTTCAACTCATTTCATCACCGGCCACCGAGCACTTGAGCATTTGTGGTGCTCATGCACTTTTATGTAGGTCAAACTGTGGCGGTTTGGGGGCCGGTACAGTCGGGGTACCGCCATCATTTTCAACAACTGTTCTGTACAAGCAGCCAGAAGAATTCCACGTTCTTTCTGCTCTGTACACAGCTTTTTGTCCCCATCTGTCCTTTGTGAATCAGTTTATCGGCGCTCTATTGATGATGGCTTTTTGAAATCTCTGTGAACACGCTCTGCACGGCATCAACCTACAAAGAGTGGACACACTTCAAAAATTAAATCCATGTGACTCCGAGAAGCTCTTCTGGAACCGGAGGCTCGGGGAGTTGAGGGGATGTGGTCTGTCCACTGAAATTGTCTGTATTGAACCCAACTGTACCCACTTGAGGATCCTTGATTGTAATGAAATGGCACAAAAAAACTCCAGGTCTTAAGGGCTCTGCTGTGTGCATCCTTCTAGGCCATGTTCAATGACCTGCTCCTTTCCTACTCCGGCTCACATGTTTTGAAGTATACTTGAGTCCTTTGTTACTATGGCAACCTATGTGAAGCCCATCTCAAACTTAAGATGTTCTCCTTAGGGCTCGAAGCCTCAGTCTACTTTGTCCCAGTTGCTAACCTAAACATATATAAACTTATATAGGAAGTGGACACAAAAAAGGTGGCTAACATGGACCAGGCTTCAATACAGAATATTTAATTCAGATTTTTTTTTTGAATACATTGAAATGCACTTGAATATATGTATTAATTAACTTCTGACACTGGAGCTCTGGTGTAAGATGAACGTGATGAATTTCAAACACCTGTCCTCATTTGCAAGAACATGTGTGCCTATTAAAGACGGCGCCGAGTCCAAACATCTAATAATTTGCTGAGATAAGTGACAATTTTAATGATCTCCCGTGGATTTTCTCCCATCTCTGAATCTCGTACATGTTCCTCTTGCGTTAGCGCCACCGCTGACACTGCTAACAGCCATCAACGGACGATGGCTGCGTACGAAACGGAACGATTCGACAGGAACACACTCATCTGCAGCATCACGCACATGTGTGATGTGTGTGATGACAACGTCAAAAACACACATTTTCCCACGGTGACATTCTGACACCTACACAGGAAATACTTCCGCTTCCCCCGCCCCCTCGCCCCTCCGTGGATTATTAAAACAGAAGGACACTTTGTAGCAAACTTAATCAGATGAAGTGAGACGGAGAATGAAAGGCATCAGGGGACAGAGAGCCAGAGAGTGTCTACGTGTGATGGAGAAAAGGCGACGAAAAGAGAGACAGAGAGAGAGCCTGCTGCATTGGTCCACCTATGATTTATTCCCCCCTCTAGGTGAAGGAGACTCCATTTGTATTCATTTGCTTTTATTTTTATCCCAGATTCATCTTGCCTTCACATGCCTGTCCCCACCATACTAATATTATTTTGGCCATGTGACGTCCCATAACCGGCTCTTATAAAGATTGCCCTCGCGTGACAGC
Source organism: Brotula barbata (assembly GCA_900303265.1). Classification (NCBI taxonomy): domain Eukaryota; kingdom Metazoa; phylum Chordata; class Actinopteri; order Ophidiiformes; family Ophidiidae; genus Brotula; species Brotula barbata. The sequence goes on from OMNV01017540.1 coordinate 11,589, forward strand.
GCAGGAGGATGCGCGGGCGGGAGGGGGAGGGGTTTTATTTTACTTTATTCATCTGATCTTATTCTATTTTTTACAGGCAGATTAAAAGGTTTCCCTGGACAGGCGGCGTGAAGAGTGGCGATAATGATGTCTGTCCTCCTGCTGAGGGACGCGGGAACGCTCACACATGTACACGTGCACACACACACACACACACACACACAGGCGCAACAGAAGGCCTAGCGTTTTTTTTTTATTGCTGGCAAGGTGAGCCAGTGATGCTCCAACGCAAGGACAAAGACAACTGTGACCACAATCCTCCTCGCGGGGCTTTGCAGAACAATTAGATGAGAGTAGAGGGCGAACGCAGCTGTATTTCAGGACAGTACGCACACGCACACACACACACATGCACACACACCACACACACACAGACACATGTATACAAACACACACACACACATTTAACATTATCACCTGAAGAGGGCCAGGCGTGACTCGGGATGAAGACGTGTTTGCTGAGAAGCTCTGTCCAATCAGGAAGCTAGATTCACCGTCCACAAGTCAAACCGTCCAATTGTTGTGGCGTCAGCATTTGCTAAAACGGGCAAGCCTGCGACACCCTTGACGACAGGGGTGTTAAATCTGACCCTCTGATTGGATAATCAATACGTGGAGCTCTCACGGGCTAATCAGACGTTCAGACAGGCTTGTCATGTCAAACGCGGAGTGATGGCAATTTGTCATTTCCTGCTTTGTGGCTGTGATTTTTGACACTTCTGTATACATGTTTATGTATTCCTATGACTTGGTGGGAAAATTATGACAGCTGTGAAATTATTTGAGAACATCTTGCCGTAAACACAGATTCTCAGTGATGGTTTGTTGGTTGTGTAGCAAAGCAGTTTTGACGGAGCGCGCGGAAAGAACTTCCCGGTCTCATTCTCTTCACTCGCCTCCTTTGTCCCCGCTTTCATCTGGCACATCCATCCAGCCGAGTGCGCCCAGCTGCACGGCAATTACAGGTGGGTTTTGGAACGGGACAAAACAACGAGTCGCATACATTATTAAATGAACCCGTGTTCAGACGAAATTGCTAAGCCAGCCAATAAAGGTAAATTACCAAAGACAAAACGCGGCGAGGAGAAAAGGGAGCGGGCTGCCTGAAATTGCATTGCATTAATGAACAACATCATTTCTGAAAATGGAGAGCAAAAACTGAGTTGTACCTATCAGCACAAGACAGAGAGGGAGGGAGGGGGAGAGCGGGAGGGAAAGAGAGAGAGAGAGAGAGAGATGGAACACAACATTGACTACCTAATTATGCATTTTATCATTTCAGTCACAATAGAGTGCCTCCCTGCTTTAGTTGCCCAGTGTACTTGTGCAGCTGTTCCTCCATTGCTTTAATGAGGAAGATAAAGAATAATCACAACCGTGTTATTTACATCCAGCTACCACCAAATTACTTCCCACCAGCATCACGCAGATACCACGTCCCGATGGTACGCATCCTCAGTCAACGTCCCACCTCCTCCTTTTTTACAGCAAGTGGGGCAAAACTACAAAGGCGAACGTGTCAAAACAACACGTTTTGGCTTGTTTTTGTCCATCATTAAAGCGAACAACCAAGTGTTGTGAAAATTAGCCAACATGAGCCTAATAGCAGGATACAAGGGAACGGGTAATTGCTCTCACAATGTTGGTCCTGTCGCATTTGACAGCGTAGAAAATAAAGACTGGAGTGGTTTGCGTCCCCTGTCTCTCCCTCATTGACTGTCCCTTCACGTTCCCAGGAGTCATAGGCAGCATGGAGCTTTGACTCTCAGCACGGCTGTAAGATTATGATGCCGTGTGTCAGTGTGTCGACAGCATTCATCCATCCATCCATCCATTCATCCATCCATTCATCCATCCATCCATCATCCATCCATCATCCATTCATCCATCCATTCATCCATGTGTCCATTCATCCTCCATCATGTATCATCTATCATTCATCCACCCATCCATCATCCATCCATCATTCATCCATGCATCCATTCACCATCCATCCATCATGCATCATCAATCATTCATCCACACATCATCCTTCCATGCATTCATTCATCCATCATCATCCTTCTATTCATCCATCATCATCCCTCTATTAATCATCATCATCCATCTTTCATTCATCCATACATGCATGCATCCATTTATCATCCATCCATCATGCATCCATCTATCATTCATCCATCCATCCATGCATTCATTCATCCATCCATTCATCCATCCTGCATCGTTCTATTCATCCATCATCCATCTATCAATCTGTCCATGCATCCATCCGTCCATCATCCTTCTATTCATCCATCAGCATTCATCCATCATCATCGTTCTATTCATCCATCCATCTATCAATCCGTCCATGCATCCATCCGTCCATCCAACCATCATCCTTCTTTTCGTTCATCCATCCATCCATCCATCATCCTTCTATTCATCCATCCATCCATTATCCTTCTATTCGTCCATCCATCCATCATCCATCAATGCAAGTATGTATCTGAGCAACAAATAAGCAACAATAACCAACCCCCCCCACCCACTTCTGATAAAAAGTAACTGTAATCAGGAGAGAGCGATGAAAGAAAGATTAGTGTGTGCAGAAACGTGGATGTACTCTGCAGGGCTATGACACCCATCATATGGAATCAGCACCTCGTGAGTAATGGGGGTTAAAAAGGGAAAGTGCTTTCTCTCTTGCCGCCAGATGGGCTTCTATGTGTGTGCGTGTGTGTCAGATTGAAGCGGTGAGCGAGTGAATGAGTGAGTGAGTGAACCTTCACAGCCTTTCTTGGCAGCCCTCCACTGACAGCAGAAATCAAATGCTGTTGGATGTTAAAAGATGATTGGCCCAAACTCACCTAGACTTCATCATCATCATCAAGCGCTGGCGATGAAAGTGGGATGCTGTCTGGTGTGATGTTATTAGACCTGGATTATGTAAGCATTTACTGAAAAATAGGTTTTATTATAATACATTTAAGTTCTGATTCTCGCCAGAAGGGAAAAATGTATGTGTTCCCTGCAAAAACTCTTTTAAGAACTTTCATTTCCATCCCTCAGGTTTTTTTAAGTAAATGATCCACAAATAAGACTTAGATTTGTGATTCGATTGCCTTTGGATTAGTATCAAATTACCAGAAAATTACTTTGGCTACATAAACTCCGGACAGTGGAATTATCCAGGATTAAAGAAAAGCAGACTAAATGTGTTGGATATCTTGGCTCACTTTTAATAATGTCAACAACATAATTCACCTATTTCGTTTTCAGAGGTAAATTGTACTTTGCTGTATTCAGTAATTCTCTACATCGTTTATTTATCGACGTTTTTTGTTTTTTTTTCGCTGAATTCGAAAATGTTCCATCTCCTCTCTTTGACCTGAGATATTCATTCTGAAGTGATAATCTGTGACTTTTCTCACGCTCGCTGAAATAACTACGCAGCTTCTATTCACAAGTGCTGCCTTATTGGATGATGTAAATCAGAATCGGGCAAGTGGAACAAACTGCAGCAGATAAGAAATCAGAAATAAAAAGAAATAAGAGTAAGAAACGGGTCATTAGCACAGAGCACTACCTTCAGAAACTCAGACAACGGGACCACGACAATTGAACAGCAGTTAAACCAGTGTAGACTGACACACTCGATGACCTCCTCCTGCTGGAAGTTGTAGCTCGGGTCCCGAGGGGAACCGAAGAGGCCGTAATTATTCATTAATTGTTCATACTCGGTAGCCTCCCAAACAGACACAGGACTGTGGATGTGCGTTCATGGCAGAGGAACTTTTCTCTTCCAATTAGAGTGTTGAGGTGGAGAAGAGGAGAGCACGGCCCATCAACCGCAGCAGTGACGGTGAGCGGTGGGGGAGGAGGGAGGACAGGCGGCAGGCGTTTAGGAGGCGCACTGCGGCATGCCATGCCAAAAGGCAGCAGCAGCGCGGCCTCTCTGCCGGCGGGATTCCACCACCAACCAGCAGCAGCGTGTCAGAGACAGAGAGGCTGCCTTTTTATTTATTCACATATCCTAATTCATACCATGTGTGCGGCTGTATTTACAGTGCACCCGTATGTCTGCGTGTGCGCGCGCGCGGAGCACATTAAGGACCGGGTGGGAGTGAGTGACAGCTGTGCTGAGACACATTAGCTCATGAGGATTTGTATGGTGGAGATGTGACTTTGACGGTGATGGGCTCACCATGTCATTGGCTCCGAACGCTCCATGAAGAGCTGCGGAGTACTTCAACACGACAGCGCGATCGCTCGTTCGAGACACAGATGAGGCGAATGAAGTCCGCCCACCGCGTCAACAACGCTCTTCGTGAATGCTGTTTGTCTCCACCGAACGATTTGACATTGGATCAGAATTAGAATTAAAAAAAAAACAAAAAAACATATTACTGACACACAAAGTAACTCTGTTAAAGGTAACTTGATAGCGGTAAAATACTCAAAGTGACAGAAATCCTGAGGCATGTAGAGCATTTGGAGTAAAAATGTTGTTGTTTTACTCTACATGCTTACCGAGCACTTTCCAAGCACAAAACAACTTTAGTGGCCTCTTTCCCATTCGACCCGGATTAATTATCATAAAACACAGAGCAAGATGCACAACAATAGGGCATCAATAACCTGTGACGTTATCAACAACTCAGAACCTGGGAACACCTGGGTCCACTTCATCACCTCCTGCCTCTAGATTTATGAAGGTAGAGTGCAATGGGCTCTGGGCAGAAGGGATGTGTGGATAATGCAGCTCCATTACGAGATAGCGTAACAGCTTGAAAGCATTACAGCATCTGTAGCAGCTACATCATCCGGGGTTTTAAACATTTACAGTCAACGTATGCATGTGGAATTCAATCCTACACGCATCGTCCTGCAAGAAAATGCTCTCTGAATCCAGATAAATTATCGAGATAAGCATGGACACACACAGTGCTTATGGTACGGCTACTGAAGGAATAAGTTATTTCACTCAGCATATTAATTTGATGATAATTATACTGAAGTTGATGTGTATTACTATAATTATTGTTGTAATTGTTGTTGTTTTATCATTATCATTATTATTACTAATTACAACCTTGGTCTGAGAAAAGTAGTCTAACACATGCTGGGCTAAATAGAAGCACCGATGCTGGTTTGCAACAGCTATGCTTGTTTGTAACAGCTATGCTAGTTTGTAACAGCTATGCTGGTTTGTAACAGCTATGCTAGTTTGTAACAGCTATGCTTATCTGTAACATCTATGCTAGTTTGTAACAGCTATGTTAATTTGTAACAGCTATGCTAATTTGTTGCTAGCTAGGAATACGGGCAACTGTTAGAGTAGTGATATAAAGTGGCAAGGCAACCTGAGACAGCAGTGAACACACCGGTTGCCCAATTTGCCGTCAAATTTAGCGGCCATTATTACTGGTCAATAGAGCAGGGAGGACAGATGACACGAAACAACAAGATTTCACCCCGTTGACATCCAATCACACTTTTTAATGAAACGTGTAAATGCAAGTCCCAACAATGATCTGATAAGATATCAGAGGAGAGATCACACTTTCAGGCGAGATGTGAATATGCAAACGGGAATTTAAGATAAGACAACAGACAACGCTGATTAATTTTGGATTCATCTCATGACGATGCTACTTGAAGTGATGTCGTCTCCAGGGAGATGTCATTCCGTATGTGAATGCCTGTTGTGATTGTACATCGGCGTATGTCATCATCTAATCAGTCTGAACAGGTCAGTTGGTAAAGCGCTGTGAAAATGGATCTAACCCAATGAGGAATTCAGCGAAAAAAAGGCCAAAAAGAAACATAATGCAAGGTTAATGGATGGAACACTTCCTATAACTCTGCCACTGCACGACACTTTGCATTATTTTTATGCTAATGTGCACCACTCGTCAGTTTTTCAGCCTACGGGGAAAACACAAGCATTTCTTTGTATTATAATTCTGCTTGTCATACTGCAAAACACAACGGCGCAGTGTTTGTGTGTGTGTGTGTAAACCCATGAAGATAATGTTTTGATAGCAGTCACTCTGGAGAGCTATGCATTAAGTATTTGGAAATTTTCCGATTGCACCCTCCAAAAATAAAAAAAAAAGAAAGCGAAATAAAAAAAGGACGAAAACACAGATAATCCTCGGGGATGTTGGCTCTCTCCCTCGTTGTAAATGTGATGGTTTGACAGTTGCAGCCAGTTGCCTGAGTAGCGTTCAAGAGCTCTGTGGGGCGCGTGGAAACCGTTTCTACGAATCATCAACATAAAAAAAAGTGGCTTCTAGAGTTTCATTTCCAAAGAGCCCTAATGTTCCTTTAAAAGCAGGAAGGACTAAAAAAACATGGCTGATTTTTCAAACAAAAATATTGATGATGATGGAGTTCATTGGATGTATACCTACGCCGAGGCCCACGCTTAGGTGTTTGTTTTGTTCGATACCATACACTAATGGGACTTCAAGGTCCATCTTGGATCAATCTGATTTTTAAAAAATTAGATTATATTACTCTGAGGAAATAAAATGAGTGTTAAAAAATTATTTTAAATATTCCAATCTACCATCGAATACCCCCTTGGTCCATGTGCCACCGTCCCACCGTGTTACATCAAAAACGATCTGACCTTTACGAGTAACAGACAAACAGATAAACAAAATCAACAGATCCAGATGATGCAAAGTTAAAAAAACCTGCAGATGACGATAATGAATCCTTGTTTCAAACCTGGTCCTTCCTGCTCCTAAAATTTGGGTTTATAAACAACACAATAATTAAAAATCTCACATTACAAATGAAATTTTTACTCATCATTACTCTTTGTCTCACTCCACCACTTTATTCTCTGACCTAATTCCAAATGTATAAATAGAACGGTTCTGTGGAATCTTATTTATAACCCCTCATCAGCACACAGGACTAAGCCGGTGCACAGACAGACTTTCTACAGTATAAATAACATATTTACCTTTTCCTCAAACACCATCGCAGACGGTAGAAAAGCTCATTCTTGGTTATTTTGTTCACATTATCCATCGTCGTTTTAGTTATTGGCCTCTATTAAACATTAAAAACCAACATTTCCCCATTGGGAGAAAGTTCAGCTTAAATTGAAGTTATCTGGTAAACACATGCTGTCACAGACTCACAGACGGCAGGATGCTGATAAATGATTCATGGTGCCGTCAGAACTCATAAAAACGGCTCAGGTAACTGCTTAATTTTGATATTCCAACACGGAAAAACAACTATTTGAACACAGTTTTCCAGAAAAAAAAAATATGTGTGGCGTGTTGAAGACTTGACGGCGCTTTCACTTTTACAGCTGAAAGATCTCTGCTTCGCCCACATGACCTCATTTGTTTTGTTTTCACTTCTCGCAATCCCAAATCTGCTGCAGCCCATTTTATATCTTATGATCTTATTTAGAACTAATCCACGGGTCCATTGTTCAACGTGACAGTTTGAGGATCGTCTCACTACTCGGACCAATTTTTACTAGACGTACAAGGTCAAAATTATGACATACTTTTTTTTCTCTCTTTCTATTACCTCTAATTTATAGGCTTACAGAATGCACCTACAAAGTATTTTAAAAGCTCTTTTTATAACGTTCATTTTTTTTTCTTTTCTTTCTTACTTCAATTTGAAGTACAGCGCCTGGTGTTTGCTGTGATTTTAATAATGTTCAATAACTCCTCCGGGCTTCTTCTTACAATCTGCACACCCGATTGTTCTGTATTTTAATGTCCTCTGTATTTCTATTTTTTTTTTTTAAACTTGTACTAATAAACAAAACACTAAACTCTACATGATAAAAATTGGATATCAACCATTTGTGAGTGAGGCGATTAAATCATTTATAATAGAAAAAGTGTAATATTTCCTCATTTTACTGATTGATTATACGTTTATACAGCAGATTCCTGTGGAATTTGGAATATAAGCGTAGAACAGCCCGTGTGAAGATAAAAGACGCAGAGACACGTTGAGTGGGCCGCGTCTCCTGGGTGTGATTGGTACGACAAGGTCATGTGGTCTCTCCCTTTACGCCACTTTCCAATTTCGAAACTCGCCTACAAGCCAGCGTACCCGAAGAGATGCAACCCACCCCGGGCTGCGGTTCCCATCAACCCCCTCCTCCCCTGTATCTCCTCCCTCCTCCCTCTGCCTCTGACAAGGCTACGGGCCTGGGTCATCAGTCTCCGCTCCGCACCACGCGCGTGTGTATGTGAACAGAGAGAGAGACAGAAGAGCGGGCGACAAGGAGGGAATAGCGAGGGAGCCACATTACACATTCACCACTGGACCGTCGTTCTGGTCCCGGTCCCCCTGGACCGTGCTGCAGTAGTGGCTAGCTTGCTAACTGGCTGCCGGAGCTGACATGACATGTTTCCCCAACAGACCGCCGCCCCCCCCTCCTCTGCTGCGCTCTCTGGATCAAACCGGCGGGCTGATGCAGTATGATTTGAGCTCTGGTACTGTCTAATAGCCCCGAGACCCAGTCTGACGCATACTGTTGTCTCTATCACTGTCTGATTCACTGCAACCATTACGCATATGGAAGCTACCATGCTCTCACAGCGGGGCCATCACAACTTCATAGGGGTACTGAAGTAGTCCGTATCACATCACATACGTACATGGAATACAGACCGATCCAGAGATTCATTTTCCTGAGGCGACTATCTGGGAAAAGGATTTTCTAAATGTATGAGCTGATCATTCCCATTAATTCATTTTCAGCAAGGATGACTCGAATTTAATTCAATGTCGTGAGTTGTGAAAAAAAAGATCTATAATATATGAAGTGGAGTGTATCAAATGGCACTGATAAATGTATTTAATAATTCAAAAATAGCTATTATAATGAATAAACATAAACACTGTACACAAGTAACGATAGGAAATGGGGCCAAATACGCATTAAATTGTAGTTTATTTAATATTTTGTTCGAATGCCACTAAACATTTATACCCATTGATATTGTTTCAGTATCATTGATCGTCTCTACATATCTAATGTACATATGGGCGAGCGTCTAATGTGCACATACTGTATATAAATAAATTAGAAGTTAAACCACTGTAAAAGTGGTCATCTTGGGATTTTAATTGATAAGGTTTCTATTAAAATATGGTGAAATTTGCATACGTAATAAAACCATTTACAATTTACAAATAAAACTATTTACCAACAAGATAGATAGATAGATAGATAGATAGATAGATAGATAGATAGATAGATAGATAGATAGATAGATAGATAGATAGATAGATAGATAGATAGATAGATCGATCGATCGATCCAGTAGCTAATAATAACAAAACACCAACAATAACCGAAACAATATAAAATAATAAAACACAATATAATGCAAAATAAAATACTAGATTAGTTTATTAACTACTCACTGTTGTGTTTCACCTAAAATGGCATTGTATAATTTGTCTCCTCTGTCCACACGTGATAAAAGACCGAGCCGAGTGGACCGGCTCCTAAAACCATATTACTGTTATGACGATGGCATGAGTGCTTCATCTCCAGATTACCTGGATTACATCCAGCTAACCTGGAGCAGCGGCAGTAACACCCCACAGCAGTGTGTGCAGTAGAATGTAGAACATTGTTTTCATGGTATCCTCTCTTTACTGACATGCCAGGTTGAGTAAAAACACGAAGCTGCAACGTTTCAGCTTTTCCCGTTTGTGTTTCCTCCTTTCCAAGTCAAAACAAACATACAGCATAATGCTGTGTGTAATACAGTGGGTGGAGGGGAAGCACCGTGGTCTCAGCAGCAGCACAAAAAAGCGTGACCAAACACAAGCACATTAAACCCTGACTCTCTGCTGAGCTACACACACACACACGCTGCTGCACCAGCTCTCTCTCTCTCTCTCTCTCCCCCTCTCTTATCCGGTCTCGCCCTCTTATTAAGAATCAATATCAGCTCTGTAAAAAGTCATCAAGCGCTGAGGTAAAGGATCAAAAGCATGAAATTGCAGATAAGAAGGAGTGCACGTGTGGCAGGAAAAAGAAGAAGAAAAAGGTAGAGAGCGAAGGGG
>OMNV01017540.1:21709-32943 GCA_900303265.1 Brotula barbata
CTCATTGCACAGGCGGGATCGTTGGAGTCTCTGGTCGCTCTGAAGCTCGCTCCCTTATGGACTCCAACATCAAACACTGGAAAGCTTATCATGTCCGCGGCTTATCTCCCGTTTCCACCTCCTCAAAGCAATAAGCGACGGAACGAGCCAAACTTGACAAATCCACGATGCACAGTAACAAAGAGGAATTCCTCTGGATCGACAGCGCCACGGTCTCCTCGGCCTCGCACCATCTCCAAGGCACCGTGAGGCTGCCGATGAAGCTATGGATTATCCCGCATGCGTGCCATGACATATGCGAACGGCGCCCCGACGCAAATAGCGTCGGCCAGATACGACAACAGAGAGCCGACCTCCAGGACCGCAGGAGAACACAAGTGATTGAAATCCCATTTGTGGCATTTGGGGACTTCTGTGTTAGCTGGATTACTCGCTCGCCCCACCTCTCTCACTTGTTGTTCCCAGAGAGAGCCGAGACCGTATTTCAGAAACAGACAGTAAACAAATAAGATTGCATTTGCAGAGACAAGCATCTCATACATGCACAGCAATATCAAGCTCTGGGATTTAGCAATATGAACAGCAATAAAAGCTTTGCATTTGTGTGTGTGTGAGAGAGAGAGAGAGTGAGTGAGTGTGTGTGTGTGTCTGCACGCTTTGATAGGAAGCAGTGCTGCAATGTTGGAGGAAATGTTAAATTAAAATCATACACACGGCAAAATGCACACACGAATGTGCTTCTTTGTATAAATATTACGTTCCATTTGCATTTTTTTTTTTTTTTTTTTTTTTAGGCATTCGATGAGTTTGCTTCACACCCAAAGAACGAGGAAACGTTTTTTTACACAAGCAATGCTGGGATAAAATATGATGAAACACGACTACAAAAAAAAAAATAAAAAACAGTCATAAGCAGAGAGTTTGTGCTCAGCTGATGCTCATATTTCAGATTAAATTTGGTTTTGGAATGATCGTTTATGAATTATAGGATTTAGGATTCAACATTTCCGACACTATTTAAAGGTCAAATCAAAGGCAACATTTGTGATGTCAATCCTACCATGACATCAAATCACATAAATTAATTCCATTCCAGGTCTTTCACACCAACAACAACAACAAAACCAACAGACAAATTTAATGACAATCGATCCAAAGATGGCAGAAAATTAAGTTATTGTGCAAATGCTTAGATGCGAATTAAGAATAAATAAATTTAAAAAAAAGAGAAAAAAATTTATTGACGGCGCCACCATCAGGCTGACCTTTACCTAAATTAACCAAACTATTTGGATCACGTCCAACCTGCCCAAGTTTGTCTGAAATCAACCAATAACTTTTTGAGATAAACTGCTGACAGACAGACAAATGGGACTGAAAATATAAACCCATATTTAATATCTTAAGTACAAATTATTAGAATTATTTATCCAAAACATCTTGCCTGTTGAGGACAAAAAAACTCTGGAGTGAAATTTCCTCACATGCACTTGAGAGACTCCATTTTTTTTTGACGCCAACTGGGATATATTTAGGGATAAGTATGATCAGCAGTGTGTTTTCCTGTCATCATTTCGGTATTTTGTGTTCTCAGCTTAGCAGTTTGTTCTACTGTGATCCTCAAAACCCTCCGCCCACCTGCGCCTCTGAAGCGCTCGCTGATAAGCCCGTGGTCTCTCAAGGAAAACTGGAGTATCTAGCCCACACAAATGCCACATTGCTACACAGAGCCCGCATTTGACGGATGCCTCCAGATACGTGGATGCTGTGGATTTATGCTACATCCCTGCAACTCATTCACCGGCAAAAGAGGCACGCTTTGGGATAGCGAGAAGACTCCACGGCTAAGATTCCCAAAGGGCCGGGCTGCAGCGCGTGGATTTCTCCCGCGTTACGGATCGGGCAATCCGTGGCCGATGGGTTAGAAAATGAACACGTAGGAAACTAATGGGAGGACGTGAGTACCGAGGTCACGTGTGAAGCTGATGAATGATGATGGATTCTGCGCCTTCCACGCAGAAAGCTGAGATCCTCCGTCCACCTACACGCTGCCCAAAGCCTCCACGCCATTTGCTCCATAAGATCAGCTGGTAAAAATAGTCCAACTCACGACGCTCCAACTGTGAAGATTCCTCAAGCTATGCAGCAGACTCTTCACAGACCAAACAGCATTCTATATAAACTGTGCAAACACGGATCCGGTGTTTGTTTGTAGCTTTGGGTGCACGCGTACCCAATACTCGCGACAACAAACTTTGTAGGAGAGACCCGTCATGCGTGTCAGAATCTAAAACCATCAAAGGTCTCAGCACGGCTACGTAAGGATAAACATGTCAGAAAATGCCAGAATAGCTGAGATCGACCACGTTTAAGCCATTGAAGAAACTCGGAGGTGGTTTTTAGAGTTCCGTGCCATCCAGGTACAACGTTACCGAGTGGAAATCCCACATGATGCCAGGAAAATATTATGAAAAATATTTTTAAAAATTCAGCCTCATCCGTATTCAAAAAATATCAATTATTCGATGAGGGCAAATATGCAAAAAAAAAAAACTAGAAAGGATACTTATTAAATTTGTGATGCGTCGTAAAGCCTAATTAAATCGCCATTCAAGCGCCATGAAAACTTTTCACATTTTATATTATAAACCGCCGAGGCGTGTCTGATTTGGATTTCACCCAGTCAGGAAAGCAGCATCTCTCTCATAATTGCGTCCTGTGCGATATAGTGTAAATAATATACGGCTGCAGTGTCTATACCATGAAGTTTAAGCCCATCTTACAGGGATTTTAGAAAAACCTCCAGCAGCTCCGTCTAAAAGAGACGCCACTGTAAAACGGTGCGGAGGCTTTAGCAACATCACAAAGACAGCTCTGTGATCCACTTTGCTACACCATGTAAGTTTATCCACCTTAAGCTCCTGGTTAAATCATCCAAACCCTAACCGCCCTGAGACTGACGACGTGATTAAGCACTTGGATCAAGCATCGGAGCCCTCGGTTAATTTGCTGTACTCAAAAGCAACATCGCTTACCGCGACGCTCCCGACATACCGTACGCGCCGTAAGCCGGACACCCCCCCTTCCCCTCCTCTTACCGTCCACGCAGGCGGGCCTGGCTCTTGTAGTCCCGGCGATCTGGCCCTTCTTACAGGCACAGCGGGCCGTCTGTCTGGCGATGGTCCGCCGCGGTTGGCTGCTGTCCCTGTCCAGTGTCACAATCTCACATGTCCCCGCTGCCAGCTGGCCTGCAAATGACATTGTAGCACAGGATAGGAGGTCAGAGAGATGAAATCATAAACAGGATGAGTCAGTCTGTGTCTTCTTTGGAATTATACCTTTGCCGTCACCGCGGATCCCATTCCGCCCACTCGGCAGCGCGCAAGTTCAAAGGATTCGTTCCTGATTTCACAAATCGCAACGAGGGATAATGTGGTGCGGAAGCACGCAGGAAGGATGAGTGCCTTAGTCAGTGTGTAAACAAAATGAGCCAAATGCAAAGATCCATCTCCAAACATGCACGTCAGAACCAGAACTTTGCCTGAATAACGATCAAAACCCTGAATTAAAGCGATAATCCTTCGTTTTGCATCGTCGGCGAACAACAACAACTCCACGCAACTTCCTGCGTCGAGTTAGATTTTTTACCTCCAGAACGGTAAAGTTTGGCGTCTATTCTGGGATCCAAGAATGGTCCCGACCGATATTGGAAAGCTGAGACTACCCACGAGCTCTTTCTCATTAAGAAGCACATCCTATCAGCACACCTCTTTAAAGGTAATGTACCCATCAGCCATTAACCAAACGCATGAATACTGATGAACTTTGTAATTGCTGCCAAGCCCTCCCCCTTACACACACACACACCCCGCACGTATTCAATCAAATGACCTTTGCCCTAGTAGCTGGGCCCTTGCTGCTCACAAATTAACCTTTGTCTGTGTGTGGGAGCCCTCGGGTGCCATCCTGGAGTGGCTTATCAGGATCTAATTGTGATTGGCAAGAGGATGGAAGTTGTGATTAAATCTGGACTTCAGTCGCCAACACTTGGGTGGCCGGCTTAATGAACTGAGCTACGAGGGGTCACACGCGGGGTAATGGGGATCTATCACGGTACAGCCACACACTGGGACCTGTGGTGGCTATGGAAACCTGCTGACGGGGAGAGCCTCGTATCCAGGAAAGGGTTTCATACACCGACACATGGAGTGAAGGTACGAGCGCGGGGACTATTAGTGTCTTTAAGGACATACGTACAAATGTACACGCAGACTTTACTGGCAGTAACACCTGAAACAGATCTATGGGAATTTTGTTACTTTAAAACACACAAGTAGGAAAGATCAGTACTTTATTGATCTCTGTAGGAAAATGATTTCTCTGCATTTAACCCATTCTAATTTACTATGAGGAGCAGGGGGCAGCGCACACACGCACACACACACACACACACACACACACACACTAGCACCCAGGTCCAACTCCAGATCTTCCATCTAGTGCCTTGCTCAAGGGCAATGACAGGAGTAGTCAGCCTTACACACGTTTTTGTGGGTGGAGGAAACTCACCAAACACGGGGAAAACATGCAAACTCCACACAGAAAGGTGTGTTGGTCAACCCCGGGATTCAAACCCACAACCTTCTTGCAGTTTTTCTTGGTTGAAAATCACCCCCCCGTGACCACACGTACGACTTTTCTACACGCTCGTAGTGTCAAATCCCTTTTTGACTTACAGTCCGCATGAGACTTCTTCTTTTTCTTCTTCCTCTACTGTTTGTTTGGGGATGCACAGTGGAGTTGGAGTCACCTTGCCGGTGACACTAACGCGAGTGAGTCACGTCAACTTCTCCGCTTAAGTTCACCCGTGATAAACTCTGTGTGATCTGCTAACCTTTCCATCTGGCTGCGTGTGATGCTAGCTGCTACATCTTAAAGGACGCGTTTAAATCACCGGGCGATGTTTATAAGCGGATACCCAGTCTGAGCCTGTTTTTGAAACGTGTCAGCGTGATGTCAGTCGTCAGCGATGAGCACGTCTCGTCGTGTTTTCATCCTTTTTTCTGTCTCCGGTGCAGTATGACGACTCCGTAGCCGGTAGCCATACATTAATTCATAATATGGAGCTATAAGTACAGCTGAGCCGGGGAGGATGGAGGCTGCGATTACAGATGTTCAGTGGCTGCCTGCGCTCAAAGATGCACACTGTCAACAAAATTACAACTGTCGTGTCTTTTGCACGGCGAGATCAAGAACCATCCCCCCTTTCCTCGGTCTCCTCCTCTCCCTCCGTCGCTCTCTTTTCTGCCTCGTACCTTCACACTTAACTTCCCTCCTCCCCCTCGCGGCTCTTCTGTCTTCTCCGGGTGATGCCGGATAATGACTTGTCATGTACACCCCTGTGTCTGCGTGCATCTTTTCATGTGCGCGCCCCGTTCGCTCCCCAACCCCGTCATCTCTGCCTCCTTCTTCCTGCTTCCTCTCTTTGGCAGTTCCTCCTCCTTTGGAACGCTTCCAAAGCCAGAAGTTGAAAAGAACGCTTCCGCTCCCGACGTCTGGTGTAATCACACGGATCACTGTGGCACCGAGGTACGGCACGCAGAATCAACAAGCTCAAAGACGGTGGCAGATTTGACTTTTCCAGCCTCTGTTGTTCTCCTTTCCCGTGTCGACGGAGCTCATTAACTGCCTACCTTTCATCAAACACGACTCGCTTTTACTGTCCAAGCTGTAGCTGCCGTGCAGCCGAATTATTTTCAAGTCGATGGCGTTGTCGAGCGACTTCTTTGCTCCGGCGCTCATTTCACGGGTAATATAAATAGGATTCTTATTTTAACCTATTAAAAATAAAAAATGAGCCGTGCTGGGACTCATAAAACAGCACAATTGCGGTGTCGTGCACCGACGGGAAGAGAACGGAAGCTCGTGTCAAGCGCGGGGGGCTTTGGAGAGTTCTTTACGGAAACTAAATTTGAGTGGGAAAAAAAAAAACGGTATTTACAGCCCCAAACTCCACTTTCCACATTTTCTCCTTTTCCGGCTGATGAGCTACAGTAAACAGCACAAGTGTTGCTTTTGTTATGTTTGCCGTCTCACCTCCGTCGTTGATGTTTCCGCCTACCCGGTGGAGTGAAATGTCACCGACTCACCAGGGAGCACGAGCACAGATTTATTATTTACTTTATTGGCACTGACAAGTAGGACAGGTTTGACCTGACAACCAGATCAACGTTTCTCCGAGGCGCGGCGCCGAGAGCATCTCCAACCGCGTTTTAGTATTTCATCACGCTCTGCCGTATACGTAGGATACGGGGAAGAAATATTCATTGCGTAATATATTGGGAGTTTTTCAAACTGATGACACTCAGGGACACACATACCTCCATCAGGGCCTGTCATGCCTCTGATTATCAAAGCCAGATTTCTCCTTTATTATTACTTTATCCATAACCGTTGTGTGTACGTCGAAACAATCTCGTGATTTTTTTTAACTTTTTTTTCCAACTTTAGGTAAACAAAGGGAGAAAACTGTACACGTCTCATCTCCATAAACCGGACATCAAGAGATAATTTATTCCCTTTTGAAACCTATTTATGTAGAATTAAAACAACACAATAAATCAAATTTCGCGTTACGTCCGTTGAAATTATTCACAGTCATCTCTCTGCATAATCCGGCTTCCTGGAACATTCGTATATACGGCGGGAGAAAGAAATGTAAAACAGGCAGGTGTTCTCACGAGCGAACCCACGGCTCCCAGCCGCGGCGATATGATTTATCATCACCCTTATCAGCTTTCGTTGTCGAGCAGTTGTCAGCTTGGCCAGCCAAATGGCTGATTAAAATGTATGTGTGGCCACCCTAGAGTGAAATGAAAGCTCCGACAGTGGCAGAAGATGGATTCATGTGGCAGAGCTCAGAGCTTAATACTACGTAATGTTATTGACACGCTCCTATGCTTTATTATTTCGCCAGCCCGCTCCCCGCCGCATTACAATTGCTCTGCCGCGTGCGGTCATTTGACAAACGTCCAGCAAACCGCACCTGCGATTTTACTTTACCTAAAGATATTCTTGTTGGGTTTTTTTTTTTGGTTTTGTTTGTTTGTTTTTGCAGCTCAGGAGAGCCAAATAGAAAAATCCGAACCCTTCAGCTTCAATCTGCTGAGCCCGCTGCGTAGATGTTTATTAAAATGTGTGGGTTTGTGTCGGTGAGGGGGTTATAAGCTCTTTTTATTTTTCATTTTGAAAGCGTTGGCCTGCGGGAGTCGTGCCGGCGTGTCGTCCTACGCTGATAAAGGAACAGGTGACACCCGAGTATTACTGAGCGTCCCACGAAAAGGCCCTCTGCTGTGAAATGTCCAGATTCTACCGACAAACAAAGTAAGTTCATCAGCACGTCATAGCTAGACACACACACACACACACACACACACACATGCTCTCATTCCAAACAAAAACCCACAAAGTGATGGCTGTTGGTAAATCTGCACCACAGCTCACAGGTCCTAAGCAATAAAATAAATGTGATTTTCCAACACACTTGCTCTCAGTTTGACGCGGTGGTCCACAAGGTCACGGCGGCGTGTAAGAAAGACACGTTTTATATCACATCGTCAGAGCTGGAGCCTCTCCGACAGGCACGATGCTGAGTAATTTAGAAACAAGAACGACGCGTCGGCGCCTTTTCCAGACTTTGTTGTCTTTCTTCTGAACCGGAGTCTAAACAGCCACTTTGTTCCGTTTGCCTCTTGGTTCGGTTTCACACGGAAAAGTGAACCGAAATACATCAACTCGGCAAATTGGTCCGAAATCTCTCGGGGGACGGAACAAAAATATAAAAAGAGGAAGTTTAATGACACATCTGGCACCGGCTCCTGGTTGACCTCATCATTTTGGCCGGGTACCAAACCCCTCTTTGCCAGTAGGATGCTGAATCCGAACGCCGCCTCCAGATGGCCGGAACATACGTTCAACGCGGTCGGTGCGAACGTGGGAGCATTTGTTTGATTTGCTATGGATAATCAAAGATAACGTTCACCACACGTGCAGGCTTTTTCTGATTTGCTCGAGAAACAGATTGCCGTGCGTGTTGTGATTTCCCATGTCCACGTACGACCGCTGAACCAAAGGGACAAACGCTCCAGCGTCCAAATCACACGAGCGTCACGGCTAGAAGAAATACCGCTGGAACTGTTTCCCACGATGAAATATGACGTTTCGATTGCGATGAAGCAAGACATTTAAGCCGCTGAACGCGTACAGCGCTGTGATCAATTGGAATTAAAGAAAAACAAAGACATGCAAATGCTTCCCTCTCAACAAAACCCTCAAAAACTAAACATTTCTCATATCGTTCACTTAACCCACAAACACTTTTTGGCAGCTTGATGTAGTCGGAAAACTAGCCCTACATCTGTTCTGCCGGAGATGACTGAGTGTGTGCGTGGTGTGAGTGTGTGTACATGTTGCCAGACTAAAATGCTATATCACTCCAGCACGCCACAGCTGTTCAGAATGAGAGAGGAGAGCACGGCGCCAAGTCTGCAAGTCTGAAATCCCATTTTGGATCCAAAGGCTGCATTAGTCGAACCTTGATGACATCCCTCTACCCAGAAGCCCGGCGGGCTGGTATTTAAATGAATCCTTTTAACAAGCCTAATCAGAGGCTGGAGGAGCCAAGTGAACAGCAGGAGGCGCAGTGGAAGGGATGGAGAAAAAATTACTGCTTTAGGTAAAAGAGCAGCTTGACGACGGAGAGGAGGGACGAAACGTCCAAAGCGGCCGGCGCTCCGGCAGACGGGACAGACGGACGGAAACGGCGAGGCTGGCCACGCGACGGTCTGGTACGTGGAGAGACGTCAGGAGAGGACGCCGGATTGTCGATGATGATGATGATGATGATGATTGTAAGAGTAATAAGACTGCTGTGTTACTTTTGAAGAAAAAAAAATACACAAAAAAAAATCATCCAATCTATCAATGTCAGCATCCGGATCGGCACCGAAATAGCTTCTTCTCTGCTCCGAGCTGCAACCGTCCACCAAATTTCATTCAACCTTCACCTCCGTGGTGAATGCACAAATTCGGAGCATCGTGGACGGAAAACGGAAATGACTGAGGCGATGATTAGAGCTCGGCACAGCGGTGATTTGGATTTTTTGCGGTTGGACGAGTCCACGCAAAAACCTTCACATTGTTGACTGAAATACATAAACTGACCATCAGCTGCTGTCTGTGCTCTATGATCAGTATGTAGGTAACATTTAGTCCCTTATCGGATAATTGTGACTGAATGGAAGAATTAAACAAACAAAAAACAAAATTGAAATCTGCCTTTTTTTTTGCAAACTACTGTCTGAAGGAACTGTCCTCCACCAGCCTTACAGTAGACATCATTCCCCTCCAACTGTGACTGAGCCACCAAAATCTCATTGGATATCCAGTTTATGAAATTGTTAATACCCCGCCTGTGCTGCTGTGAGTCAAAAAGAGACAATTTTCGTTTGGAGCGCTCTCATCGTGCTTGTCTGATTGCTCAGAAAAGTGATTTTCTTTTCTGCCATTTTCCCTAAAATGCCTTGGCAAGCACAAATATGCACACACACACGCGCGCGCGCCAGGGACATGCAGTCAGGGGAGGCAGGAGAGAGAGAGAGAGAGAGAGAGAGAGAGAGAGAGAGAGAGAGATTTGTTTTGAAAAGTAAAAAAAACCCAATAATGATAATAGAATAAAATAAAATGTTCAACTGATCTGAGTGTAAATGTAATTTCGGCAGGATTCCAATCATTTTGTTTTGTCAAAATTGCAAAATGTGTTCAGCTTCAACACAGAGAGAGAAAGAGAGAGAAAGAGAGAGAGAGAGAGAGAGAGAGGGGAGCTCAGCCTTCCCTTTGATTGCCCGACCCCTCAGAAATGCAAAATATGAAATATGAAACATGCAGTCACCAAATCTGGCTATGATACAACTCAGAGCCTCCCAAGTCTCACTTCACTGCACATCCCTAACACACACACACACCAAGACATAAACACATGCACCTGTAAAACTCTACGTTTTACCACGTAAGTACACAAACGTACTCAAGCAAAGGCGAGTAACGCATGGAACGGCAACAACGGCACTGAAGAGTTTCACGAGGCTCGTCTGTCTTCTCGCAGCCAATATCGCATTTGTTGCCCTGAATGTTGCCCTGCGACCGCAGCTGCGGCCAAACGCACAGCGTGAAAGCTTCCTGTTCATTTTCTTTTACCTCCACACTTCATTACAATAACACACAGAAGACATAGCTCGTTAGACAGCGTTGGATTAATGCGTCAATCTATGGCCAAATGAAGGATGTCCAATTAGAGATGACAGTCATTAGTCCTCGGCTTCCTCGGGCCCCTGGAATCCAGTGTTTACGTGTAACAGCACTCCGGATAGAGGCCCCCTCTCACACGCGTTCTTATTAACCTAATGCATTCCTCTTTTTTCTATTGGCTCTACTTGTGATTAAAATAAATTCAGTTAAGTCCCCGTGTAGCTTAATAGTGTTTTCATAATGAAGCGTGGGCCCTTTTTTTTTCTTTTTTTTTTTCTCCTGGAATGACCTTGTGTAATGCACGTGAAGAATGGTGTTTTCCCACGAGGCTCCCCACTTTTCCCCAGCGATAGTGTTTTAGAATAATGAACTCTGCTTAATAACAGGGTGTCGCAGGGAAACAATGAATGATCATCAATTAATACGGAGGCAGAAAAGGGAAAACAAATGACCCCGGTAACCCTTGGTAACACAGGCAGGCGTATGTGCGTACACACACACACACACCAGCGCCGCACCGCTACTGCAATTAAGCACATTTTCCTCCCCTGGAGGAAACATCACAACAGGGCAATGATGATGGGGTGAAGTCCCTTAAATGTTATTATCATTTCACAGACTAAAGACCCTTGGGTGAATGTGTGAAACTTTGATCATTTTTCTCTCTCTGCACCCGTGGGGGACAGAAGCAAGGTTTGTCTGATCAGACCGTACGCGGGGACAAATCTATGACAACCGCTACTTTGTGCGTGTGTGTGTGTTTGGGTGTTAATACTCTCCTACGTAGCGCGTGCATACGGTGATGTTGTGCTTCCATACTGTACGAGTCTTATCTCTGGACGGTTTCTGCACTTGCTTGAGTGTGCATGTTTCGCTGCAAGGGTGTGTGTGTGTGTGTGTGTGTGTGTGTGAGTGTGTGTGTGTGTGTG
>OMNV01017540.1:32963-44082 GCA_900303265.1 Brotula barbata
TGGCTCCTTTGACTGGAGTTTGATCAGCATGCAGGCTGAGGTATGTGGCAGAGCGGTGATTGAATAGAGAGGCTGCAGGCCTCGGCACTGCCTTTAATCTCTCCTCCCCATTCAACTTGGCCTCTGTGCCGCTGCTCTGCTGAAGCTCAGCTGGGGCGCGCACACACACACACACACACACACACACACACACACACAAACACAGCGGTCCGCCCAATTCCTTCTATCTGTCTTCTGATCTGTCCGTCTTTCTGTTACTGCGTGTCCCCGTGGCAGTTTCTTTATGTGTCTCGGTCACACCGTCTCCCCTCCATTCGTCTTGCTGCGTCCTCTCCCCGACAGCAGGTGTTCTGATAGACACCAAGGTCACGTACACGCTTCGCACAGTGTTGTCAGACGGCCCCGCGGTTGAGAGTACGCAACGATCTGTCCTGTAATCGGAGGTTTTAAAGTCGTGCTTTGCCAATGACAAAGCTGATTGGTGACAGGGAGCTCAAATTAAAAGATCTTTAGATTATTTACAGCGTTTTATGGTACTGTAAACAGAATGACAGCAGAAGAACATTACAACAACAAATACAATAATAAAAGAAAACCCCATCAAATGATGAATGTAAAAACCGGTGCGACTGCCATCTGTATCCTCCACCTTCTTCTCCTCCCGTTCCTTCATGGTTTCTGTCATTTCAGACATTTCACTCACACACACAAACGAGTCTCTCAGATGGCGTCTCTGAACAGTTCACACATCGCCGTTGTTAAAAGCTAGCATCAGTTTGACTCTGATCTCAGGCTTTTTGACAGCTGATCGTGGTCTGAACCCGGCACAAGTCGGAACCGCAAAACCGGCAGTGGATTAAATAAGAACTTTAAAGCAGATTTACATCAAAACTAAAAAAGGAGTTAGCGGCAGAATGTCGTCATTACCGCTGGTTATTAAGCAGTCTTAATGGGAAATACTGTAAATCAATTATTAAAGCTTCATACATGAGTAATAATCCATTAATTCCTTCTACTACTTGGTTGGTTTCTGTCCTCAATTTATCAAAAGGCCACAAGGTCTGTGAGGTAGAAAGTACAGTAGAAAATACAGCGTTATCACTTCATACTACAAGATCACATCCGGAGTTATGAATGTTTATAAAGGAGTAATTACAGCTAATAAGGCGGCTAATCTCTCCATTGACTTGTAATGTTCTTGTTATGAATGACATGTTGTTTATCTTGATAACAAATGGTCTTAACCATGAGCAGAATAAGTTGAAAGTACTTCAGTATTCAGCCAGAACCAAAATTTCACAGTGTAACATCGTCTGTTTCCCTTATTCATGCCTGGGCCGTACAAATGCTAATTTTCAAGGTAAGAGTCCAAATTGAAGAACGCCACGAGCCACGTTTAAATGGACGGATTTTGCACTTTAGGCAAAAGCGAACCCCTAAAAAAAACCCTTATCATCAAACAAGTGAGACGAGAGCAGCAAACGTGTTCAGTTTTGAAGTCTTGTCCTCAGAACGTTGTCATCCATCATGAGGTCATGACCATGGAATCTGTGTGTACCTAAAAAAGGCTGGCTAGATTAGCCTCTTCTCTCTGCCTCCTCTACAAACATAATCCAGCCAAAGCTATTTCTGAACCTGAAGGACGCCAGCAAACACACTCACACACACACACACACACACACACACACACACACACACACACACAATCTTAAGAGATTTGAGAGGAAAACACAATCGCACAAAAACTCTGACGAAGCAAACGAAGCGACGCGGGCTGAACCAGACTGTTCTAAAATTCACACACAAGGACGAGCTTCCTGTCGTTCATTTGTTTGTTACCTGGAGGGCCACTCATAATTTTGCGCTCACAAATCGCTTTGGCATTACTGAATGTCAATCATTTTAATACTTGCACATTTTATATTAGATTACTTTGGTCTATTTGTTCCAGACGTAAATGTTCACCTGACTAACAAAGAACAAAACTGTTACTTTCTGAGTATCTTAAGTACTTTTGTTACCTGAAGCTCTGTTGTCACACTTATGAAAGTCAACACAACAATGTTTTAGATTAATTTTATTATAATAATGCAACATTAGGGCACTGATTGATGACTTTTCTGATTTTATCTTGGTATGAAAACTCGTGATATTGTACTGGTATCGGTGTCGTCGTCTAATACTACTACAGCCGTACAATAGAGCATAAGTTACAATCTCTGACCCTTTCATGAAGTATGTCTTATTAAATCATTGTGCCGTCTTTCTTCTATGTAGCTTTATGAGGTAACTGAGGTACATGCCGACGTCTGAATACGATCCGTTTTGTTTTATGAGCAAAGCGGAGGATATTGTAGACTCCCTATAATAGGATCAGTGGTTCTGAAGCGGGCGAGTTGAAGTTCCAGTTATCTTTGTGCTTACAGCACTCCTTTATGCTCCTCAAATCTCATCTTCATTTTCTATGCTTTTCAAAATGAACTCCAGCACCTCCTTGGAAAGTGTTACAGACCGAGGAATTACAGCGCTGGCAGGTTGTTCTTTAAACTGCTGGCATCAGGATGCAAGCAGAAGTGTGTTCCAACTGTTGCGATCCAAGTTTTTCAGGATATTGTGGCTGTCATCAATTTGCTGTCGTCGTTTATACTGAATGTCTGATTGTTATGTAGGTTTAAAAGACTTTCTAGCCTCTTTCCACCCCCCCTTGGCTGCAGTCCGGCGGAAAAAAAAGCTACGGTCGCAACTGAATGAGTCGTTTCGAAGAGAACACGCCAGATGCACCGAGTAGGTTATTTACACAAGAATAGCTCTCGTATACATCAATGCGTACATACATGGGAGAATGAGGTCAATACGTCTTGGAAAATGCACACAACAGCTTGAATGGTGGGTGGGTGGAGCATCGGGACTGGTATCGACTCTCGTTACCGTCTCAACACGCTCATCCGGCTTAGTGAAGGTGATGACGTTACAAAGCCCGCAAAGACGAAAACACCAGCTACAGTAAGTAACGCTGCAGCGAAGGACTCCTCTGTTACTCGATACTCCTCAAGTGTCATCTGTGACAATGAGGGGGGAGTAGAGCTGGCTGTTGGGGAGGACCAGGACCACGGAGGAGGGCTACGATATAAGGCAAACACGCAGCGTGCAGCGAAAAAAGTAGTCCTTCTTTAAAGACCTCACGCAGGTGTCTGCAGTGAGAGGGAACGCTAAAAATGAGAATATAAACAGGCAGGATCCTGGGGGACCTCGAAGCACGATGACTGACAGAAGGGTACCCGGGATTCTATAAACCCAGAGGCCATCTATATGGGGGATTATGATGAGCCCACGAGGGAACACCCAATATCGAGGCGATGACTGGTACATTCTAGCAGGTGAAAAGAGATCTTCCAATGATGACTCCTCTCCAAAAACAGGGATGGAGCCACAAACACTGCTGCTCATCTAAAGCTGTCCCTGTGATTGACAGGATGTGCCTGGGAGGTGCAGAATGTTGGCCGCTGCGCCCCAATCAAGAAAGCTGAAGACTTGACCTATAAGAACTTGACTGGGACTTTTGCCTTACAGAGTAAAGTGTTCCAAAGTGAGCCCGGAGGGGTGACATTTATTGGTCTGTCACCGTTTAAAGCGGGAGCGACTTTCCTTAATTGCGGAGTAAATAGTGGATGGAGCCGCGACGAGGTTCGAGCACGCGCTTAATCTCGTTTGCGCGGCTATTCCAAAAACACGTTAAGCGAAACAAGCGACCGTGGTGGCAATTACTCAATGCGTTCAGCTGTGTCATGCTGGAAAATAGTGATAGCGCTAAATAAAATTAAATAACATTAAGAAAAAAAACCCCCAAAAAAACTCTTGTGTTGTGCCTGATTAGCAGCTTACCCAATTACCACCCCGCGACGCCGGGATGCCAATAACAGCCGAGCAAACGGGGGAGGAAGCAGCAGCTGTCACTTCATTCAGATCTCAAAGTTTGCAGTCGGATGGAGAGAGATCGATGACGAAAACAGGAGGGAAGGGGGAGGCCACGAGGAGGGAGAAGAAAGGGAGGGGGAGGAGCAGGGGCGGGCGAAAAGTAAGAGGAAGAGCGATCAGAGAAATCAGAGAAAATAACAACGCGCTCTCCACAACGACCTCGGTTATTCAGGCAGATTTCAACCTTTGATTGTTCGCCGGCTCCTTCCCTCCAGTCTCCGGCGCCAAATGAGCCGAGCGCGGTACTCTCCCGCGAACAAAAGGCCTTTTCCTAATCATCGCAATAAAGCCGCTGACAGCTGACTGACTGACAATGAGACGATGACGGAGAACATGACGAACGCCGCTCGTCTGGCGCGGCGCCGTCGTTGTGGTGTACACGCGCACCCGTGTTCCCCTCGAGCGGAGAGCGGAGAGAGACTTCCAGGGCTCGTTAGAAACTGACTTAGCCCCGCCCATCTGAGAGAAGGACGCAAAGGACACGAGGACCGTCCAGTTCCCTTTATTATCGTTTGAAATGTTCTACAGATTGCTAATTTGGCATTCGGACGATGAACGCCACGGGGATTAGGGACGTCGGGCTGTCAGGCTGTCGCTTGTTTCACCTCCGGCTTCTTGAGCGCGGCGACATCATCCAGCGACGACCCTTAGGCCGCACGTCTGAACGGGACGTGCGTCTGATCCCGCGACGTGGGAATCGGATATCTGATGTTGGGATTTTCGTTCTCACCTTGCATCTCGTTATTTTCTCTCTTTCTGCCAGCACTGTGATCAGATCACAGCGTGGAGGCGTTAAGGCTCTGGCACGCCTGCTTCCGCTATCGCTATCCTTCGCCTTGTTGTGCGACACCTTTAAGTGTTTTATTTTAGCTTGCCAACGCCGCCAGCTCTTACGCCGATGCCGTTCGTCCATCTGTTTGCCAACATATTTTGCGTGGGCCGTCCCGGTCCGCGTTCCAGATGCAGGCGCCCATTAAGGACTCGCAGACGAAGTCCCGGACGGCGTTTACACCTGCTAGCTGTGATTCAGATGTGTGTTCAGCACGCGTGAACACTGTTTCTGCTTCAGGTGAATGCAGGAAGTAAATGAGGCCTCGCCAAGGTGCAGCTGCAACATTTTTACCGCGGTGCAACAGACGGTTGCATATTCAGTCCTCTGAGGTCCTGCTTGGACCAGGCTCCTCAGTACATCTCTGACCTTTGGCACCCTTACACCATGAGAGGGGCTCTTAGGTCCATTAATAAGGGTCTGCGCTGGTCATGCTGTTCGCTCTGTGGGCAATTGATTTCTTTTTTTCCTTTTTTTTTAATAAAAGAAACTTAAATCCAGCTCTTATCATTTTTTATCTGCTCCTGGTTTTATTACTGTTATTCCTTAAGTGCTGTGCAGGGTGACCTTTGTCTGAAAGGCGCTAAATAAATGCTATAATACCAAAACGCCTTTGACGTAATGCATATTTCAATTTACCGGATTGTTCGTAAGTTCCTGATTAAAGCAGATTCTCATTTATCTTATCTCTTATTTCACTCAAAAATGTCATGATTAATACTTTCTTTGGTTTCGAGCAGTCCGTTTCTACTGCCGCTTCATTAGCAGCAGGGCAGCAAGAACGCAGCTTCCACTGAGCTTTACACATTATCCCATTCATTTGCAGTGGTAAGAAGTAAAATGTCTGATACTGAGCAGCTTTATGAGCTCAGTGTGTGATCCTTTGACTACAAATTCCAAAAAAATAAACCATTTGGTGTTGGCAGGCTGCAATCTTAGAACAATTAGCTTCAGCGACGGTTAGCACTATCGACTCTTAGCTAAAAGGTCTCGGGTTTAAATCCAGCCACGCGGCCGGATACATTTCAAATTCGAACGTGCCTCTGAAAAGTGACATCATAGTGAAGCTTTACCGAGTCACACATTACCACCCGATACCGCAGTAATCGCCGTGGCATCAATAAGCGTGGCGTGCAGCGGTACGCAAACAGACGGTAATGAGGCGGCGAGGACGCGACGGCTGCCGCTGTAATAGCAGCCGCTCATGCAGAAACACCTCGTGGACTTTGAGTCTCTTGTGTAAAGACTTCATTAGTTACTTAAAGAAGTTGGGATGATTCTTTAAAAAATGTATCGCCGCGCCGTAATTAAGTGCATCATAAATATTGCAAATTACAGTGTGTGAGGCTACGTAGCATACAGTGTGTTAAGGGCTTAAGTAAAGTGGAAAGTGCAAGGCAAAGAAAATACGTATAGAAAAGAGGCCATTAATAGAGGAATTCCCTCAGGCCTTTTGTGCTCAGCATGTATAATTAGGTTACTTACCACTTAGGCCAATTTTATAAGTGCATCGTTTTGTCCAGCTAAGCCCAAATCATCGGGTTTGCTGAGCAGCAGCATTTATTAATACCCACAATATGATGTTACTGTCTCCTTTGTGCAGCAAAAGAGATAACTCAAAAGGAAACCAGGCTGATGTGTTCGAGGGAAAAGTCCAACGTTTCCCTTTTGTCCCTACTGGCAGCATGACGCGACTGCAAATAATGTGGGCCGCTCTGAATAGGCTTGGAAATGACTCCAAATATATTAAGATCTGTTACAAGATCATTTATGAGTGCAGTTATTTCAATCTATTCAGGAGAATATTCAAAATTGTCAAAAACTGAGGCAATAATTTATAATTTAGCTATCGGTTTTCATTCCATAATGCAACTGGCCAATCACAACAGAGAGAGAGAGCTTTTCAGAATAAGAGCTTTGAAGAAGCAGTGCCCAAGTGTGCAGCTGTATTCTGAGGAAAAAGTATTTCAAAATAGACCCATAAATTAAGATATATGTCCATTTTACCCTCTTAAAAATAAGTAACTGAAGTATTTACTCTACATAACGTTACTGAATATATATTATTGTCAAAATGTGGGAAGCTCCAACAGTCATTACACATTAACTACCAATTAATGATTGTACCAAGAGTGTAAGAATAGACATAGAAAACCATATGAAGCTATGGTATTTGTAATAAAAAAAACAAAACAAAACTCTTTAGATTCTGTTATTATTATCAGATCTTCATTGTTAGATTCTATTCTTGAGGCTAAGAGGGGATTTTACATTGCATGTATTACATTTTCATTACAAAGTGGATTTTTGTGCACCTTTGCAAATACGAACAACACTTGTGTAACCAATAAAATCACCTCTTGGAGACAAACCAGCGTCCCTCACCTCCCATTCTCACCGTCTGCCGTCAATTTGCTCCAAAGTTATTCAGCCAGATAACAACCAAAGTGAATAAATGAAAGCAAACCTGGATCAGGTTCTTTTAATCAAGTGACGTCTAAATGTGGAATATTTCCACCATCTAGATGAAAATTTCAGATGAAGACATTTTCACCACTACACACACACACACACACACACACACACACAAAATGAAATCGGCAACAAAAGGCATCCTGCGCAGTCCCCAAAAACACACTCTACGATAACACGGGATCACCACGTGATGCTGATGGAACAGGTGAAATTTAGTGTTTTGTTTTGGTGGTAAAAAAGTGAGTGGTGGTGATGCAGCTCTAATTTGCATGGTAATATGTTATTTATTGTAGCAACCTTGATATATACACAGCATCCCTGCAAAATAAACCTATCACAAGTTGTTACTCCACTCATTTTTCACCTTAAACTACCACCCTCTGGACAGTCTCGGATGAAAAAAAGCCTCAAACGAGAATGTGGAAAGCACCATCTGTATAGTTGGAAGGAAACTTTTGTCCCAATAATTCTCCTTGAGACATGCAAATACATCATCTCCTCCAAATCTCCCCACCCATTGCCTCAAACATTAGAGAAAACAAGCACATAAAAAGGCAAACTGTGTCTTATATTTCACTGTTCTAGCGGGGGAGGCTGTTTGGCCAGACATTTGCTCATGAATATTTAGGCGGTGGCGTTATGAATATGCATTAGAGCGCTGGAGCAGCACTATCAGCACACAGATTTATGAGTTAGTGTAGGAGATAATGATAAAGGAGGAGAAAAACCTGGAGAAAACCTGGCCACCATGATGAACGGAAGGCACACACACCGGAATGCAAGTGGACACCTGGATGTGCATACACACACACCCACACACACACACACACACTGTACATGCAAGCAGTGAGGAGGTGGGACTACTTTTTTTACAAACACACTGTTTCGGTCTGATAGATACTGTCTTCAATATGTAATCTGAGAGACACAACGATGCCCAACTGATGACAATTAGCGAGCAAAATATCTGGATAATTTGGGGAGTCCATCAGTAATAATGACATCACCGAACAATCGTTGTACCATTTCCTGTATCACTTATCTGGGGCAATTATTTTGTACTGATCTGGTGATTATTTCAATTATTAATCCAATAGTAGATATTTGACATAAACCAGAATTTAAAACATAAATTTCCAAGTCCCGATTTACAATTTCACGACATCATCATGGATATATTGTAATTATACACAGACGTGAGGAAGTCCAGTACATTTTCACTGGTTGTAAATCTAACGGATGTGTGGATTATGTGCAATCCGAATCGATTATTTGTATTTTTATTTTCATAAAAAATGGATGCGGAGATCTAGAGTTTCCATCGAGTAAATGATCGTATAATTCAGGAAGCCCCTAAAACCACCCGTTTACAATCACAGACCCGACAAACTCGGCTTATGCTTATGAGAACAAAGACAATCGCGGGTTGATCAATTACGTCAAACCCATAATCTGTTTTAAAACGAATAGCAACTTTCAAAAAACCTTCTCTGAAGCAAAGTGAGTGAAATTCAACAAACACAACACAGCAGCACTGAGACAGTATCAGGGGGAAATAATGTGAAATGGCAGCCATGTCATTCCCAGGGTGTGACTGGCTGACTTGTTTCTTCTCTGCCCCTGGGTACACTGACGGGAAGCCCATCTTTTTATCTGTGCATTGCAGTATCTACGTGAGTGTGTTTGTGTGTGTTTGTGTTGCTGCGTTCAACGCGTGTCAACAATGATAACACCTACTGCCCACCCCGTGGTTGCAGAGATATCACAATCTTACACCTGAGGTGCAGGACAGCAAGGATGAAGAGACATATAGAGAATCTGGTGAGATAGTGTGGAATATTACCTGCAGGAATGAGGCGCAAACGCCATGCATGAAGCCAGATGCAATTTTAGTTGCGTCCAGGGTTACCAAAATCCTACAGTTAGCAGGAACTACGCTTCATACTGAGCAGGGTAGTGTTGGATACATTAATTCCCTCTTCTACTATGTTAAGTATAAGGGTTAGTAAGTTATCCTTTCCCATTAACTACACGCATCCTCAATAAAAATTGCGAAAAACGTAACGCGGCTAATTAAAGTCCCGCGCTCGTCTTCATTTTTCACGGACGTGAGCCGCTTTGAAATTACTTTACAGCGCTTTAGCAGCCTCACTTGACTCTGCAAAAAATGTCAGAGGAATAAAAACTGATCAAAACATGGCAGCACCGCGGTGTACATTCTTGTTCGTACAACTACAAGCCCGACACTCGGCCATGATTGCTGCGAACGAGAGCCTTACCTTTAAACGTTTGTAATAAAAGGACACCTTCCTTTCTACGGATGTACTGGCACAAGTGCTCGTCTTTCCAAGGTCGCGTATACATCTGAAGAAGTTCTTGGATAGACGCATTATGTCAAACGCATACTCAAATATGCACAATGGCTGAATGGCACTCAATCGAAATGAGATGTGTATCCGCATGTAGGATACCGGGATGAGCAACAACACAGTCGCTGCTTTTCAAAGCTCACAAAGAGTTTGTGGCACACACACACACACACACACACATACACACACAAAGGTAGCTCTTTGCAATTGACTCCAGTCAAAAAAACTGAAATAGAGAGAAAAGAGAGAGAGAGAGTCCAGGCAGGACCTTTATAGGTCTACAAAATACTTCACTACACTACTTAAGTATGTTTTTGGACACTTTTTTGTACTTTTACTTCAGTACTTTTACTGTGAAAGATATTGGTTACTCATCGAGTTCTTCCTGTTTGTGATAAAGTGATTGTAAATAAACGTGAAGTTGAATCAGAGCTCTACTTGGAGGATTCCTGACAGTGAATGTGTTGAACGTGTCCTCCAAAGTTGTAATCAAGGTTTGAAAACTGAGGATCCGCTCCATATTTATCTTTAAAGACATGCGGAGTGCTGGCTCGGATTATAATTTTTTAATCTGAAGACCATCACGAGCTAAGAACGACAGCGTGAGGATATATATTTTACTTGAACATCCAATACTGAAGAACGGTTATCTTCCAAAAAAAAACAACCACCTTTGATACTTCAAAATAAAATTAACATCAGCAGCTAAATTAGCATTCAAGTGTTTTCTTCAATGTTACTTGGAACAAAGTAATCTTAAATGCAATTTTACTAAATAACCGTGTCTCATATATCTCACAAATAACTAAACTTGGCGGTCAAGTCCACTCACTATGGGGACGGACATCAGCACTGTCCAAAAAGAGACAACATCCTACATAACAAAAGGCAACAGAGAGCAGACAGGAAGAGGAAGACAGGCAGATGTCAAGCACATGTACAAAATGTTCACAGCTTCAAGACGCGTGTGTGTGTGTGTGTGTGCGCGTCATGGATGTCTTCGCCTGTGGTCGTAAGCGAAGCAGGGCGCTCAGACAGTCGATGTGCCTTAATGGAGACGATGTGCTCACTGCGGCGCAGCGTAAATGATTAATTATTCATTGGCTTCAACAGCAGAGTTATCATCGGCCTCCTCTGTTATTAGCAGGCCGAGCTCAGCCATCGCATTAACGCACGCAAAGAAATGGACTTCCACGTCCGGGACACGAAGGGGACGGCACGGGACGGGGCGGGACTCTTTGCACCGTTCCCTCCTCCTGGTCTGCGTGGCTCCCTCCTGCTCCCTGGACCCCGTGTTGCTGTCGTTATGCCGGGTGGAGGAGGTGCCACGCGCTCTAATTGGTATTCAGCCTCCGTCAGAGCCAATGCAGAGCCCTGTTAGCAGAATAAGAGAGGAAACATCCTTATCTGGATTTCCACAGTAACCGGAGGCTGAGTGTGTGTGTTTGTGTGTGGGGAAAATGGGGCGGTG
>OMNV01017564.1:18547-29649 GCA_900303265.1 Brotula barbata
AATTCATGATTTATTACAGTGGGCAAAGAAAAAAAAAGAAGAAAAAAGACGAGTGGAAATGG
Organism: Brotula barbata; assembly: GCA_900303265.1. NCBI lineage: Eukaryota > Metazoa > Chordata > Actinopteri > Ophidiiformes > Ophidiidae > Brotula > Brotula barbata. The sequence continues at coordinate 18,610 of OMNV01017564.1, forward strand.
TAAAAAATGAGTGGAAACCATGAGAGATCAGCATCTCTCTCTCTCACTCTCTCTCTCTCTCTCTCTCTACCTCACTCTTTTGCTTTCTCTCTCTCTCTCTCTATCTATCTCTCTCACACTCTCTCACTCTCTCTCTCTCTCTCACTCTCTCTCTCTCTCTCTCTCTCTCTCTCTCTCTCTCGCTCTCCCTCTCTCCCTCCGTCTCAGGGTCAGAGGAAAGCCGAGGCGTTGAGTCCTCGAGTAGACAGCGTGCTGTTAGAGGTAATGATTTTACTGAAGATGGTGATAATAGTCTCTGAACGTAGCAATCTTGGCACGATGCAGACGGTGTTATTGTGCTATTCAATGTGTACAAGGGAGAGACATTAAGAAGTCAACTCTTGTTGTGGAACGCCATGAAAATCAAGAGAAAAAAACAGAGAAAGAGAACACTGAAGGATCGCATAACACAACCAGGGCAAACTGCACAGTCATCGAAATTTATTGTTACAAATATTTGGAACAATTTGACTTTGAATATGAACCAAATATCAAAATACACACAATTGCAAGATGGAATGAGGATGTTTCAACATTTGATTCCAAACTAACAACAATTGTCCATATGGGAATGACGATAATGACGATAATGACGATGATGAAGATGATGATGATGATGATGATGATTATTATTGTGCCCAATTACAATAAGAGTAGATTTGCTTTGGGAGTCTTACTGACTACGATGCACTCGTCCCACTCTGATGATGATGATGATGATGATGATAACTGTGTCTGTTATAATAATAAAGGTTTTGTGTTTACAGGGCTCCAACAGTACCAACTACATCCAGAATGCATTTCAGCTGCTGCTTCCTGTCCTCCAGGTCTCCCACATCCAGAGCCACTGCAGAGCTACTACAGAACCAGCAAGCCAGCCTCTGCTCTAACACACACACACACACACACGCACACACACACGTAGGCTACCTGCTAGCTACACCTGCTTATCTTAATGTAACTATTGTTGTACAGTAAGATATATAAGGGAAATTATTCCAGATTAAGTGCTTACATCTACAAGAAGTGCCAAAGCCTGAAGATGTTGTTGTTGTTACCCATATGCAGTATATAACCGTGAACATAACGTCATACATACGCGTGTATAAAAAAAATGAACCCATGTGCAGGCACCTTCCGTTTCCACTGGTCGTGAATGTACCTGAGGCTGCTTGATGTCCTATCGCTGATTGCGGTTTGTGCCATTTCACAGTTGAGGTTTAACTTTCTGAGCAACCAAACAGCGCTGAGATCTCAATGGAGCCGAGCCGTGACCTCCTGTGACCCTCTTCTGTCCGATAAACCAAGATGTTATTCTGTCATTCCCCACAGCTGAACCAAACACTAAATGATCTGCCTTGAAGACGTTCCACTTATGAGGCTCTCTTTGGGCTCCTAATGTAATCGGCGGTTCATTTGGTCTGTCATATCGATCGATGCACAGAAATATGACCCATAACGCTAATGAAAAGCTTTAATCTGATTTAACTTAATATTCCAGTATTGGTGATACCGCCAGTTTTTGCTTTTTTGTTAATTAAATTATGTGATGCATAACTACAAAGGACGCATTTCGTTGTCATACGTTTAACATTAACCTTCTGTTATTAAGAAAATGAACAAAGTGTGTAATGTAAGTGAATTACGCCTTAATTCTGTATTGCTGTGCTGCTATAACAGAGGGACATGTCCAGTCTTAAATTTGCCCTCAGCTTCAAGCCAACAGATATTTAAATGCGAGGAAGAGAAGGCACATTTCCTCCTTTGTGTCTTCTGCTTCTTCATAGATATTCTGGTTTGAGCGATAAAGCAAAGGAAATATTTGGCCAATATGACGTTAAGCTCTCTTCAGCCGGAGCTGATTTGATGAAGCCTGTTAATCAGATGATCTTCTGCCTTACGATACAAAATAGTATCTTGTGTTGACTGGAAAATGAGTGCCAATATATTTCTTTAAGCTTGGACATTAACTGATGTCAAGTGCCCTTAGACTGTTGGAGAATGAGTTATTAAGAATAAAGATGTTTTAACCATTATGGCATCAGTCTAGTGGCGGTTGTAATTTTTTTTGTCGGTCCTCTTTAATGTGAAGTCCGTTTCTGTTCTCCTCTGGCTGCTGTCTCAGTCCTGCTCCTCTGTCAGAGACGAGTTGGAGGGATGGTTGCGATGATGCAGATGTGCTAAAGACGGAGAAGTGGTGAAGATTATTGTGAAGGAGCCATTTTAGGGTTCATCCTCACGTGCAGCTCGTGGTACATTTCATGACCACATAAGGTAAATATTCAACACACGAATCAATTAAAACCTAGATAAACATGCAAGCTGCTTTTTTGCAGAGTTGCAATTTACCGTTAATGTTTCCGGTGATGTTGCAAGACAAACGATCATCGTTTTCATCCAGAAAAGCGTCTGGCATGTCTGAAAGGTGAACATTAAACAAAGACAGATACACATCAAGCTTTGTTCTATAATCTCAGTATATTCATCTGTCCTACCCCCATGTCAAAGTGTGTGTGTGTGTGTGTGTGTGTTGAATTCCCCACCTTGAGCCTCAACCTCATCAATGGTTGGTAGTCCTGTCCATAAAAAAAGGGAAATGTTATTAATTGATAATCATCTAAACCCTGTAAATGTGTGTGTGTGTGTGTGGGTGGGTGTGTGTGTGTACACTAGTATGTTTAACAACCTACCTGACCCATTTCGAGGCCCAAAGGAGAAGGCCATCACCCCTGTTAGACAACATAAAACCCTCCGATCACATAACAACTTTGACCTCATGACAAAAGAAGCACATCTCACTCAATCTGCCAATTTAATACGGCGTCCCCATCGTCTCATCGGTCTTTATGAACATAAAACTTTAATGAAATAATGGTCCAGATTGCCTGGAGTTTATGGGGTACTACAGTGCAACGTAGTAAAGTCAATTACCTTTGGGAGCGGTGATCGCCTTGTGCTTCTCTCCACCTAGTTCAAACATATCATATATCAAACAATCACTTTTTGCACAGTGAAGTGGAATATAATCACCGTGAGGAACTTTCTGTTAATTCTGGGAAAATATATTCTAATTCAGAGATCATAGTAATTTATAGATAGGACAAAGACAAATCGCCTGCAATGATACCTATAATAATAATAATAATAATGATAATAACGATAACAACAACTAGAACAATAATAATAATAATGATGATGATGATGATGATGAAATGGATGAAACTTGTAGAAACAGACAAAGTGTGATTATGGTCTTACTTAAATCAGCGAAACTTTGTGTGTGTATTTGTGTGTGTTTTAGACGCAAACACAAATTTCCTTTACCTTCCAGCTGCTGACCAATGAAGTTATTGTTTACAGGGTGCACCTTGGGTCTTTCTGGTAGATGAAAAGAACAGAAGCTTTCTCATGTCACTTCAAATAAGATGAACATAATGCATGCGCGTGTGTGTGTGTGTGCACGTGTCTCTCACTGTATCGTTTCCCCCAATATATTTTGCTCAGCAGAGTTGTAGCTAAAGTCAGCAGCATCACACAAAGTAGGGACAGCCACAGGATTCTGAAAATACACCTCCATTCATCTGGAGGAGAGAGAGAGAGAGAGAGATGTAATGATTTTAATAATAGAAACTCTCATCACCCAAGCTCAGCGACAAGAAGTTAAAATAGTATCGTGCTATAAAAAGCAAAGAAGAGATCCAATCAGTGAGGAATAGAGGAGGGAAACAAAAAGATAAGCAGAAACAGAAGTAAATGAGGTAGAAGAAGAGCCGAAAAGAGCGGGAGGGGAAACATGAGAGGGAAGGCCGGAATGTGAAAAGCATGTGCAAATGGGGCAGGAAGATGAAAGTGAGACGGATATCCAGCTTTCAACGTGATCCTGGAAAATATGACTTAGCCTTATGGACAGGGGGAGTGTGGGAGAGCCAAATAGAGAGAAACCTAGCCAAAATCAATAAGGCCTCGGAGATACAGTGCAGTGGATTAAGACGTACTAGAAGTCTCTGAAAGTCTGATTGATCTGACAGCAGAAAGGGGTGGAGCGCAGAAAAGGAAAAAGGATGTCGGGGAGTCCTGAGGGGAACTGAGAGGATTGAAACTCTGGATTAAATGAGTGACAGGGCAGAGCGAATGAAAACTCCTCCGTACGACCGACCTCCTCCTCTCATCTTTTCCCTGTCTGACCTCACTGGAAGCAAACAAAAGCCTACAAACTCCCTCCTCTCGTCCTCACACCAACCTTTCTGCGTCTCCTTCCTTGGCAGCTTCTCCTTTGCCGCTGCAGTCAAAAGTGTTTGATTGGCAAGCCGAAGGAGACAGCAGCTATAATTGGAGTCTGACGTGGGCAGCAGGAGACAGCAGTAAAATGCTTCATGCTGTCTTTTCACACCCTCTTCCCCCCCTTCCTCCTCCTCAGGTGGGTGAGGGTACAGGGAGTTGTGATTGCTGAGGCCGTACATTGTGAGATTCAGGGAGGGTGCAGATCCCAGCTGAAGATCCACTGACACATCCAGATAGACCTTTAGATCTAAAAATAGGCGGATGGGTGAATTAACATATAGATAGATAGAACATAAATGCATTTTCTATACAATAACGAAGGCTAAAGCTCTACCTGGGTTGTCGCTATGGATGGTTGCCATGTCCGTGTCAGCTTTGCACATGAACCAGCTCATGTCTTCATCGTTGCTCCCACTCATGGAATCGAAGCCAGGGTCTGTCATATTACTGGGACATCCTTGGGAGCAGGTTGGCTCCATGTTATCGCTTCCCGGAGTGGGAGAAAGGTGACATATACCATTATCCTCCGTTTTAACCTCGGCACTCCCGGTTTTCCATTTCTTCCATATCGTCTCCGGATTCTCTTGTTTACAAGGGGAGTAAGGCGAGCAGACGAGTTGAACTTTAGACACTAAAATGATAGAAATGAAGAGCAGAGCGTGGATTCAGGGTTGTTTCACATCAGGAGCGGGCAGAAAGTTAACCCTTTAACTTCATCTTTGTTCATTTTAAGTTCGAATGAAAAGCCCAAAGTTCCCAGGATGCATTCTGTGGAATTCTATAGATTTTTTTCCCCATTATTGTATGAATTTGCATCTCATAAATTAAACATTGTATTTGTCACAATTAGGAGATAATTTCTTGTAATTAGGAAATGTGAAATGCTCATTAAATGAGTTTGAAATACTTACTTACTTACCCTGCCGTAAAGTAGACTTAATCACCTGTTGATTTACCAGGATCGAAAAGATAATTACAAGTCATAACAATAAGAACAAGACGAGACAAAAGGAACAAAAGACAAAGTAGGAACCACCCAAGTCCACCCAAAACGCAGATGTTTCTGCCTCTGTTCTGCATAGGCCACTATTTTCGTTACCATGGTAACACCAGCTTGCGTCCATTGAAATGTAGAAGGAATTATTGATCAAAATAAATCAGTTTTCAACAACTGTTTCCTGTTAACCTTAAATCATATTGAACTCGTATTTTATCCTTCTAACGTCTTGAGCTGTTGCACTTCTGTTTTCTCGTGGTGTGTCTCGCTGTATCCTCTAACACGGTGGACTACCAGTTGTGTGTTCATCCTGATTGTGTGGTAAAATTGTAGTGACCACCTAGAGAACACGTGCTCGTGTGTGGTGACACAGTCGTTCTTCCTGGCAGAGGGTTTGTCCGTCTACGTGGGTACGTCTCCAGTATGTTATGGAAGCTTCTGGTGCGGGGTCAGCTCAGACCTTTACCCCTTCATTGCATGTCGTCCCCTCTCTCTGCCCTGTCCTTCCTGTCTATCTCTCTACTGTGCCAATCATCTGGTTGTTTTACCTCTGTCATATTCAGGTCAAAGTTTGGTGACAGGTTAGCGTGCGAGCGAGACAATGATGTCGACAAAGCTAGAGAAACCATTTGCAAGCACACACTTATAGGCGTGTATAACCCACCACCGCAACCCACCTCTGTGCAACGTGAAGAATTCAGGGAGGCAGATGATGAAGGTGAGGATCACGAGGATTAGAAGTTTGATGAGCGCCGTTCTTGTCATGTGGGAATTCATATATGGTTCCTCAGTGTGACACAGGCATGACTCGTAGCTCCTCTTCTGGCTTAATTTTGAGCAAATACTCACGAACACGAGCACACAAACACACACACGGCCCGCATACCCACCAGAATTCTGCCTTTGAGGAGGGTTTGAGAGGGCTGTACGATGTTCCTTATCCCTCCATGTAGACAAAGGCAGCAGCGCCACGCGACACAAAGCCCGATCACACGAGTTGGTGCAATACGTGACTTCCCATTATACTTCCTGTCATTTTCTCAGAAACAGTCAAAAAGGACAGTAACAGAAACAATAGTGAGGTGCTGTCAGCAACATGTAAGTGGCATTCGTGTCATTTTGATCTGTTGTATTAGCCCGTAGAAGCCTGTACGTCTTATGGCGCTTTCTTGGAATTAATAGACATTATTTGGCATGTTTAGGTGATCTGTGTGATATAAAAGGTGAGAGAGAGATTTTCATGTGTTCTACATGTCCGTATGGACGAAGGGTGAAAAAAGAGATCCACTTGTGTTTTAATACTGTGTATAAATTCATTAAATTACGGGACAAAAATGTAAAAAAATCTGCTTTTATTGAGTCGAACAAGCAGTTTTTCCTTTCCAAAGGGTTTTTTTTGTGTACTGAAAGAAGTCAGTTATAACTCCACAAAGTTGTAAGAGTGGCAATTAAATTGTGTGTATCTGATGGATAAATGTTATTCTATGTTAATGTTGTAATTTTGTTATTTTATTATCGTTATTTATTAATGATGTTATTTATCAAACACTATCTAAGAAACTTCTGGTTATGGGAAAAACAACATAACCAAGATAAAAAGAGGAAACGAGAGTCACGTCGTGGACCGGCTGGTACAGTATGTGAGGTGTGACCTGAGGCCGCTGTGGCTCCTTTAATGAGCCTTTCAGGACCGCATGAGGCTCGACAGGAATTCAAGCGTTCTGTTTATTTTATATTCTCAAAGCATTTGTATTTTTCCTTTGTGTTGTCGGACTCGGTGTCCAATGGGGTTTCAGTTTAGCTCAAGTTTTACAGTTGGGTGCCCGAGAGCCACTTATCTTGGCAGGACCGGAACAGGGACACACACACACACAGACAAACACACACACACACACACACACACACGTGTTCTGATGAGCGTGGCTGGCAGGTGGAGTCTTATCTTCACTCCGCAGCGACTCGCTTCTGTCCAAGCTCAGTCAGCGGCTTATAGAAAACTGGCAAAATTCTTCCCCCTCCCGGTCTTTTGTGTCCAGTCGAAGCCGTGTGACGCTCAGGAGCGTTTTCAGATATTTTCAGGGCGCGAGCGAAACACATTCGCCGTGTTTAAGTGTCCTCGGTAAACACTGTGTGTCCCTGCGAGCTCAGTGGTTGCTCGTCGTTGTGCTGACTCAGCAGCCAATCCAAAGCCCAGACTCTTGCTGCAGAGACTAATAAATTACGGCATTATTATGATTTAACACCAGGACGTCTACTCTGCAACTCAGTGTGCCGTTGATCAAACTGTTCCAGATGTGAAGAGGCCATTTTAACGGAGGCCGCTAATGAAGTCACCCGTGTGTCTCAGTGTTGTCACGCCGTTGTCACGCTGTGATCTGCTGTCCAACGCACACACAAAGTGAGAATGAAAGACAAATCTCCTGTCGTGCAAATATGGATCATCAGTTAGGATATTTGGTTTGTAAATCTGTGTTTCATTTCATGGGAGCAAATGATCCAAAACGTACGTAAGTAAAAATGAGTAGAAATCCTCGTTTTTGCCAGCAAATGAATCAAGTTACAAAATACTTTGGACACTCAGGCCACCACACCGCCCCCTTGACCGTTCCTCCAGCACCTCTGCTTTTGTTTTCTAGATATTCTCACAAATACTGGCTGTTGATATCCCCAGTCGTGTCAGGATGCGGCCCAAAGCTTTTGGTGAACCATTATCGTTGCATTCTGACCTGAACCTTTCAGAGGGAAACAGGAAATATCAAAATCCCCGAGCCGATGGCCACAAAATCTTTTGGAAAACAATCCCGTTCCCCCCGGAGGATGAACTTGTTTTCCTTTTTGTGCTCCACACGAGCTTTCCCTCAGCCACCGTGGCACACGAGGAGCCTTATAATCTAAGATAAATCGCCATTTTATTGCCAGTTTGCGGAGTGGATCCACGGCTCCCACAGGACACACTCCTCGAGTCTTCCTCCAGCAGTTTTACACAGAAGTTGTTTTAGATTCTAACGGGCCCTTTGACTTGAAAATGGAAGAGCGCTTTTCATTTTAATGAGGTCCCTCGGCGTTTCCTTTAGCGCTGTCCTCACGCCACCTTAATATTTTAACACACCTCCATGTGAAGACTGCGAGAGGAGCAAACCTGTGTTTTGCTGTGGCTCTGTCTTACACCCTTGTTGTGGGTTTTAATGGAGGCTGCAGGCTCCGCGGGCGCCCAGCGGAGCTTTAGGATTTCACCTTTGTTTAGAATAAATGAATAAAAGTCTTTTTTTGGAGTTCTGCTAAGCGTCGGATCGTTCATTAGTAATCTGCCCTACGGCGCCGTCTGTAGCGTCTCTCGCATCTCGCACGATTGTACACATCCGTCACTTTTAACGGTACGGGCGAAAAGCTCTAATGATCAACACAACGGTACATAATGCTGACTGCTTGGTGTGTGTGTGTGTGTGTGTGTGTATCCTTCTATTATGAAGACACTGTCATTTGCTGACTATTACGAACATTAACCAGGGAAACATTGTCTGTGCTCGCATAAATCCTCGCTGCGGGGGGTGTTCGTTGTCGCTGGAGCCACATCGATCCGAGCAGATACTTCTGCAAAGGTGACACAGGAATAAATTCGAAATAAATTTCTAAATAGAACACAGGAACAGCTCCTAAATGAACCGTTAAGCGTGTATCCAGCTGCCTGTAGGCGTTCAGAAAGGAGCGCAGATAGGCCGCTGCTTGATTGAGGCGGTAATTGGCTGGAGCCGAGGGAATTAAACGGGAGCCCGAGGTCGATTCTGTTCACCTCGAGTTTCTTAATCTGCTGTCTCTCCCACCGTGTCCTCCGCGGGAGCTGTCAGTAATCAGTAGTTCCTGATAATCAGTAATTATCAGTCCTGTGACGTCTGACAGACTCATAGCCGTGATTACACCTACCTCACCTCGGCGTCTCAGTTTGAGCCACAGTTCCTCTCTCGCTTCTTATCCGAGCATCATATTTCCTGCTTTTGTTTATGTGTTTTACGTAACATCACGCCGCCTGCAAGTTCGTTTCTGAACCGCCGCACACAGATGCTGACGCCTCACACACCGTCCCAGCAAGCCTCTGTGTGAGTGTTTAACCGACACGCTCATCGATGGCTGATTGAGTGGGCTGTTGTCAAATCAGATAAATATGGGTGAGGTTTTTTTGCGGTAAAGACCAGCAGAGTCGCAATCTGGGAAATTGATCGGGAGAGTCGAACGGGGAACGAAGTGGCGAACGGGAAGAAAAGAAAGCCATGAATAGTGAGCACGTTCATCCATTAAACAGCGAGCGAGGGGAGGGAAGGGAAAGGGTCTTCCTGCGCGCGGTGAATTAGCGCTGCATCAGCACCGCGGCGTTGTCTCGCTCTCTGGAGACGAAGCCTCCGCGAAGCTTTATGACTCTTTATGGAGAGATTACGATGCTTTACCAAGAGATTATCATTATGAGGAAACCTGAACGGTGATGAAGGTTTCCAGATTTATCGCCGTTGTGCTCTAATGTGTTGGCCTGTCTGTACCGCTGCTAATAACACATCCATTCACGCTCTGAATTACGGCCTTTCTCTCCGCTGTCTCTTCTCTCTTCCTCCCCGTTTTATTTCGCTGAAATATGGAGTCTCTCACTTTCCACTGTAGATTTCAAAGTTCGAACTCTCCTTTCTTTAAGCGTGTGCGTGAGGGGGTAGTTTGCACTTTGAAGGGGTGATAAATAGACGCGTTAAGGGGGCTGAGCTTCCTGACAGCTCAGACCGCAGCTCTTCCTCTCTTTTGTCTTCCTTTATTTTGACCTTTTCTCTACTCCGCTCTAACCTTTACTGGTGGTAAAATGCCACGTCAATAAAAAGCTTTTTAACGTGAGCTAAAATCAATACGCTCCGATTGCACCTCTTCTCACCAAACGAACCAGAGGCTTTGTTTCTGCGTTGTTGTTGTTGTTCGAAGAAGAAGAAGAGCGGTCAGCTAGTGAAGTTTTTCCGGAGAGAGCCCAATAAACTGCATGTTCAATCGAGAATGAAACTGAAATGAAATTCCGCAGATGTTTTGAGACACTTAAATTGCTTCTGCTGTTAATATAGATGAGCGTGAATCATTTTAAAGTGCTCAATGATAAGTCACAAGAGCAAACTGAAGGGAAAGTGCTGCCGGCGGGCGGGGTCGCAATAAAAATGCACAATAAAAGTGTCATAAAAACAATAAAAGCACAATACAAACACTTAACGTAAAAGCACAATTAAATGCATAATAAAGCACCGCAACATATTCGCGTATAGACGTCTGTGAGGCCGATCAATCACACGCTGGATCAATTCAAAAAGTGTTTATTCCTCCTTGGAGCAGCGGAGTTTGATATTTCTACTTCATATCATAGTTCAGCCCTCGATAACGATAACGACAATACAACTCATCATTCAGTGCACGGCGGAGTATTTACTTTGTAGAGGATCGCTTTTTGACTTTATTCATAAGAGGGCGAGAACCATGGCTTTATTATACTTTATTATATACTTTATTATATTTATTTTCTCTCTCTCTCTCCTCTCTCTCTCTCCTCTCTCTCTTCTCTCTCTCTCTCTCCTCTCTCTCCTCTCCTCTCTCTCTCTTCTCTCTCTCTCCTTCTCTCTCTCTCTCCTTCTCTCTCTCTCTTCTCTCTCTCCTCTCTCTCTCTCTCCTTCTCTCTCTCTTCCCTCTCTCCTCTCTCTCTCTTCCTCCTC
>OMNV01017568.1:5952-47011 GCA_900303265.1 Brotula barbata
ACCATCTCTCTCTCTCTCTCTCTCTTTCTCCTGTCCCCTTGGCTATCTTTAGCTTTGCCTGCCTAGATATGTCAAACAGGATGACATTCCCCTTGTTAACAAACATTTCTAGCACATTTGTCTTGTCAAGTAGACGTGAGGAGAAAAAATGGCCTCGTACTCTATTGTCCTCGAACAAATCAGCCTACGTGGGCTGAAAAGATACGGTGATTACATATTTACAACAAACAAATAAATAAAAAAGACAAAATACGAGGATTCAAACATCAACTGTGCCCTTTTTTGCCTCGTGCGGCAACCAGACAAGTCTTCTATTTACAATGTGCACCGAGACAGTCCAATGAGGTTAGTTTGAACAAAATCATCAAGCAGCTCTTAACAAACCACTACGGCTATGAGACGGCAAAGAGAGGAGGTCAGAGTGGAGCAAAGGGGAGGGCTGCTACAGCACTAAAGGTAGTAGGAGTAGTAGTAGGTAGTAGTGGTAGTAACGTTACTTGAGAGGACAGTGAGAGAGATATTTAAGATGTACATCCCTGCTCCTTTAGGAGGCCACAGTGAGGTCTGTCTCTCTTTCTCCTCTGTGTTGTAGTGGCCTCATTGTTGTGGTGAGGAGGCTGTGGTGAGAGGAGGAGGGGCCACCATGGGATTTGGGGTGTGGGGGGGTGCTGCTGCTGCATCCCCCCCCTCAAGGATAGCCATCATCCTCCAGACTGACTGCCACACGCTGCAAACAGCAGATAAAAACACCGTTACCAGAGCAGCAGGTGAAGGAGAGAAAAGAAAATAAGGAGGAAAAGAAAACGAAGAGAAAACGATAAAGAAATGATCCTCATCTAAAACCCATCCACCTGCTCCTTTCTACTTATTCATCACCTCTTTACACTCCATCCATTCTTTCTTTCCTTCCTTCTCTGGTTCTTCCTGTGTGACAAATGCCTATGGCTGCAAGTGTCTGGCCCACATTATGCAAACCCGATTTTCCTGGCTGTTTGAGGTACCAAGGGGGAAAGGAAAGGAGAGGTGAAGAGAGAAGGGGAGAGGAGGAGACAAAAGGTGGGGAGGGAAAGGAAAGGATAGGACAAGTAAGGATGGGAGAAAAGGAGAGGAACGGAGGCGAGGAAAGGAAATGAGAGGAGATGAAAGAAGGGGAGGTAAAAGGAAAGGAGAGCAGAGGAGAGACAGGTAAAATGCTCAGTACAAATCAGTATTTTCGTCTTCTGCCTGTCTCTGATGGGTGGTTTCAACTACTATGACCTTGAATCCTCATAAGACTCAGTTGTACATGAGGTTATTTTGTGTGTGTGTGAGTGTGTGAGCGTGTGCATGTGTGTGCGTGTGTTATTTCCATCCTGTCATCATGCCAATGACATTCTTTCCTCCTCTCTGGAGCAATACAAAGAAATCTGCGTTACTATGCCAACCGATCATAGCAGAAAACAGTCTTCCCGCCCCCCTCAATCCTTTTTGGCTGCCTGCTCTCCTGTACTCCAAACAACAAATACACTAAATAAATGGCATTAAAGTCTGAGGACCCCCCCACACCCCTTTATTCAGCCATTTCATTCAGGTGCATCTTATTAAATCTATCTTCCAAATTCACTTAAAAATAAACCCAAGACGAATAAACCAATCACGTGTAATAATCAACGTACACAGTAATTTATGAAACTTGGAAATCCATGGTTTCTACTATTTCGGAAAGTCTTAGATTCTTGGTTCATAGTGCTCCCCTTTCATCTTTTCCGAACAACACACCCAAAAAAGAAATGACATTTATGGAAAAAAGTTCAGTGCTGGTTCTTGTCCTAATAAAAAAAATAAATAAAAAAAAATCACTTGTAGTGGGTATAAAGCTGTGCACCCATTTCTCCTTCTCCTCAAATGCATTTCATCACTGTTCTCTGCTGAAATAAGAGGGATTATTCCATAAGCCTCCTCTCGGACGCAAAGGATGCTACCTTATAATGCAAAAAATGTCTCCAGGTAAAAGAACAAACATCACAAAAAACAAACAGGATGTACAAAAGGTGATGGCTGGTCCAAAGGTCAATGGCAGTGGATGAAATGTGATCATGGTGTATGGTGAAGGGCTTACATGTGTGTATGATCACTGCAAAAATGATATGTAAGTGTGTGCGTGTGCAAGCCTGTTTCTTTCTATCAGGCCTACAAGTATAACAAAAGGGGGCTTTTCCAAACCCCCGTGCATCCTTCCAACTTTTCCTCGCTTCTTCATTTCCCCCCACTTTCCTTTTATTTGCCACTGGAGAGCATGGGCGCCCCTGAGTACCAGTGAGAGTTGTTATCTGTGATGCCGCCCCCTAGTGGGAGCGCTATGAACGGCTGACTGTGGCTGCCACTCACAGCTGGGTAGACGTGGCCGATGGACTCGCTGTGTCGCCCAATGTGGATTTCGTCATCGTCGTCCTCTGTGGTTTTGCGGTAAACAGGGTTGTCGAAGTTCATGCTCTTGGTGTTCTTGCGCCGCCAGTTGCGCCAAACCAGGTACCCGCCAGTGCACAGCAATCCGATGACCACTGTGGCAAGGATAGGGACTGCATGTGTTTAACACACACACACAACAACACACGGCGGGAGCGTTAACACAGCCCAGGGGACACAGAGCGGCGCTATAAGCACTCACACACACAACACAACATTTTCTTTTTCACTTGCATACACACACACACTAACAACAAAAAATCATACATATGCTGCATTTTCGCCTACATTCCTCTCAGTCTCGCTCGTAGAAAATGACCAAAAACAACATATCAGCATGAATGTACATGCATATGCATGACTATGAGTTATTTATTCCCACTCGTGGTCCAAAAAGAAGGCAGTCAACAGTACAAAAATGTATCATTATGGTTGTTATTATTATCTTTAAGGCCAAATTTGTACAAAAGTGAGAAAACAAGTATGACATTTTGGTCACATGATAGCGATTACATCCTAGTTGTGGGACCACAGGAGGGAAAAAATAACGGGACATGAACCTCACCAATGACGTACAAGAAGGACAATGAATGACTTTGGACCCGAGGCTTTTGCCCGCTGCAACCACTCCTCGGCTCCAAGACGTCGGCCCCTGATACATCAACTCAAACTGTGCATGCATTAGGGCCTTGTGGAGTCCCACGGTGCGTTTCATTGTAAAGGAGATGGCGAGACGTACGTTTTGATGTTTTGTTTTCTGCTGTTTGAGCCAAAATGAGGAAATAATTTTTTCCTGAATTTTTTAATCGTAATATTTACTTCCCTGAAGATTTGCAGTATATTTTTGTAGTTGCGTATGTTGCCTTTTCGCTGCATGTCTGTGTCCCTATTAGACGCAGCACAGGAGCAGTTGGAACCTCGTTACCAAATAATTACCCTGCTACAATTTTCACACTTGAAACCTACACAGGACAAAGGCCTTGATAACGTTCGCTGTCCTCCTGCTTGTACGTCCTTGATTTCACACACATGCACCGAACATGAATATGCAACCACACACTAGGTTATTATATGAATTCTTCTGGCATTCTGATTAAGTTTTGAGGGCATTTCAAAATTTAATTGAAGAGATTTACAAAGTTACTGCTGCCATTCATCTGCTGAATTATCCTCACCTTCAATTTGGGCTGCAAATTATGAATTGTGCTCGCGTAGACTGAAAAATATAGCACTATCTGACAATGATGTTCAAGGGAATTTTGAGAGGAGAATGGACAAGGGAAAAGAAGACGGAAGGACAGAGGATTAAGATAAGTGCTGTCTGGCTTTCTCTCTCTCCTCATTACCATATCAACATGAGTTTAGCTGTCTCACTGCCCTGTAGTACCTGTGTAGGTCTGTGTGTCGATGTGTAAGTGTGTGAATGTGAGTAGAATAAAAGACCAAAAAGCCAAACCAGAGGGGAAAAACTATGTGTGCGTGAGTATGAGTATGTCCACACCTATACACAAATGTGTCTCTAATAAGAGCTCCATCTAATTGCTCTTTTGTTTGCTAGTCACTTGAGATCCCTGTATAGCTGGGCTGGAAACCCCACATCTCCCCTTGTTCCTCCATAAATGTCTGCTTAATAGACAAAAAACTGACCTAAAATCAGCTTTTGGCTCATTTAGAAAATTCCCCTCCAATTACACAGCCTCATAAGGGCCTGGCTCTGGCTAAGCACTGATAATCATTGCTGGGCTGTTGCCCCTTGTGGAGCTGTGGGTGGGCGGGGTGCATGAGCAGAAGTGAGATGAAAACCGGGGTGCACAAATCCGGCCCGTCTGGACCTCCAACACTAATTAATTCTTCGATGCTGCCAAACATACAGATTGGGAGGGGATTTGTTGCTGGAATGAATGGCAGAAGGACAGAATGAGGGATGGGTTGGGAAGAGTTAATTGTCTCATGGGTTATTTTAATGAGCTGATATCTCAATTGGCAAGAATGAAAAGAGAAATAAAATTGCTTCACAGTGTCCGAGAGCTCTGATAATTTATCAAATGACAGAACATTCGGGATGAATGAGTTCTCACTTAGGGGCGCATATGTACATTCAGCAGATTTCTCAGTGTGTTAGATATGAAAGTTGTACATTTCCATAGGATTTCATTGTTACTGTAATTAGAATTACCAGAAATAATGATCTTTACTGCATTCGTTTGGCTGTAAGTCAAACATTTGCATTTGTCTTTCTGCCTATATTTTACTTATTATATCGCACAATAACAGTCTAATTTTGTTCTAATTAAACTCCAGTTCAGCATTTGCTGACCTCAGCAGTGTGACCCATTTAGTCCCTGGGGTCAGCGCCTTGGATCAATTGTTTTGATCAAAGTGGGGCTTCGACCTTAATGTCATAAAGGTTGGTCAAATTTGATGACAAAACATGAACTGAATTTTCCAACTGCCCATACATCAAGAATAATAACACGCTGTGTACACTAGAGAGGCCTGGACATCACAGACTGACAAGCTTGCTGGTCCACAATGACTTTTGTATCCCCGGGCCAAGAGGCCATTCTTGGGTAATACAACATTACATGTTCTCAATTACTTCGCTATTGCTATTTTCTGCTCATATATCACTGCCAAGAATAACGTGGGAATTGAATTTCACACAAAACACAAATTATCATTATGAGAAAAGGATAAACCTATACCTCGCCCATAGGACTCACACATATACGTCTATCTACATAAACATCCTATATTTATATGATGTCCAATTCAGATTTTTGCATGTATCCAAGAAGAAGCTCTCTATTCAAGTGGCATTTATATGATAATGATAATTGTGTTTACACTTTCATGTTGAACCCTTGAACAACCCACACCAGATTTAGTTTAGTTTGAAGGGAGATAAAAGCAGTGGAAACAAAAGAGATAAAACTAAGTGTACAAGCTATTGGTTTCTGGAGTATTTTTAATGACCTGCAAGGATGTAATTATATTGTAACCATTATTGCTACTGTGGACAACATTAGAAGCATTTTATGACGAGTGAGTTGGAATGAGGGGGAAATTCTTATTTGGGTCTTTAGACAACGACAGGATTGGCAGTTAGAGAACACATCAGACTTATTTCCACATATGAATGTGGTCCAAAATATAGGATAACTTCTTTTATGAGCTTTTCTTTAGCAAGAAGTTGCATCTTTTAATGGTCCCCTGTTGCAAGTCACTACTCAAACTGACTAGTAAGAATTAGATTACAGATCTCTCTAATCCAATTTTTACTGGTAGGAATTCCAATTTTTGATATCAGCAATTTCATTTAAACTCAAACTCAAATTGCAACCATTAAAGGGCAAATTGGCTTGACATACTTTTAAGAATTAAAGTGTGGCTCGCACGTGGGCGAAAAACCCCCCCAATCAAAATTGGCTGACTTGTACTTGGCCGTGTAAATGTGGAGGGACACGCATAAATGCCACAAACACACAAACATACATGTCAGCATGCACAACTGCAGGATTTAAGCGATGCAGAGAAACAGACAAGCACGGAGGGAGAAGCCACAAGGCAGAAAGCGAAAAACAAAGCGTAGAGCCAGTAAAGAGTACTCACCAATAGGAATGACTATCCCTAGAACAGCTACTGTGATGTTGTTACCTATGAGGTAGTGCTCACTCCCAGCTGAGATGAAACGAGAGAGACATAAAGAGACAGACAGATAAAACTGAAGCAAAAAGATTTGTCTGCAATCACCAAACCCATGGGCCAAAGAGAGCCAAAACAGAAAAGCACCGAGCAGCCAAAACATTTTAAGGACGGGGAATCCATCTGATTTCACTTTGTAATATGGACAGTTTTCAAACCATGTGTAAATAAATAGCATATGAAGCATATGAGGATTTCATAAAAATGCAATGAGATGCATTTTAAAACCAGTGGCGTAAAAAGCAATTCCAGCGAGCAACCTGTCAGATTTCAGACTAATGCTATTCCAAAACAAATATCTATATTACTTTTTATCATTATTTTTGTTATTGTTACTGTTGTTGGTGTTTTGTTGTTGATGTTATCACGTATGGATGACTTAAATTTCCTTCGGGATTAATAAAGTATTGTTCTGTCCGTCTATCTGTCTGTCTGTCTGTCTAAAACGTCTGGAAAATAATGGCATGGTGTGACCTCACACACTAAGGACTCTGAGCTGTGCAGTGTTTTAAAACAAAACATGAAACGCCAAGACATGGTTTGAATCATCTTTTGCGCTATTCAGTCTCCCCGCTCCCCTCAAGCTCGCACCCAACAAGTCGGAGTGAAGTTGCGACATTAATCCTGGCCCCAACACTCCTATTAGCTGCTGGCTCGCCATTAGCACAAGTGTAATCAGATGGCTGTAATGGAGTCTGGTGAGGTAGATTAACAGAAGAGATCACAGGACTGAACTTGAATACTGAGTGGCTCATAGTAGAGAGAACTTCTATGTAGACAGGGAGACAGTAGGGCGTCAGAGATCAGGCATTATAGATAAAACTCCCTTTTTATCCACACACACACACCGACTCACACAGAGAGAGTGAGACACACACACACACAAAAAGATGCACAGTGAGTAATATGGCTCCAGACTGAGCAGTTAACACTTTGTCTGAGTCAGCAAACATTTTGGAAAGTATGAGTGATGTCCAATGGAAGCAAAGACTCTAAAGGCAGGATTAATAAAATCTGATTATATAGAAAGCAGCCTTGGGACATCAAAGCAAAGAGAGAAAATAAGAAAAAGGAGGGAACGTAAAAGAAAAACTGAAAGAATTCCAATAAGTCCTTCATTTGATTAAATCTGGTACTGCCAGAGTTTAAAAAGTGCCATCTATTGAAATGTCTATTTTTATTTGGCTATGTTTTTACCACCATTGATAGACGAGGTGAAAACAATACACAAAAAACGTACTAGTAGTCATGATGCTATTGCTCTAAATATACTGAATAGGTCAAACTGGGGGTGCACCTGTGTGGCAGGGAGAGCTTTCAACCAAGATTTACAGGCACTAACAACTTTCCTGAATATGAATGACTCAGTGATGTGAACAATGAAGCTACTTAAATAGCTTCTCAATACATGAGCCCCTGTTGATAGGAGCAGGACCTGGGGAAGCAGGCGGACAGGGTGAGCCGTCCACGAGGAGACAGCAGTAACTGACAGTTACTGATCCTAAACACGAGGATTTGGGAGAAATTGGGAAAACCTACACGGAGAGAATAATAAAACAACAACTACAAAATAAGTCAAGATGTATCAAACACATCAGCTTCAAGTTTGTTGTAAAGAAAAATCACCTGCTGTCCTTGACAGACATGTAGTCAGTCATTCAAGATTGACATATTTTCACATAATTAAGTTCTATTTTTAAAAAGAATTTAAAAGAATTTAGAGTTATGCTCATCATCGGCTGTTTTCTTCAACATCACAGAGTCTGAGGAATATTTTTGAAGACCTTTGGCACAGTGGAAGGTTGAGCTGTGTAAACAGAGTGTGTGTGCCAGCTGTTATTGTGTTGTTGCTTTCATCTTTTTTCCCTGATACTCTTGGCCCCTCTGTGCCAGCAGCGGCGCAGCACACGTGTAACAGCTGACGCCGGCAAACCTGACAGTGTGCGCCCAGTTGAAAATGATAACACATGGCCCATGGGCTGAGAGACACATCTTATTCATGTCTCATTTTCTCATCCGTGTCTGTTCCACCTCTTGTCAGTAGCGCTGTGTTGTGGTGAGGAGACTGACGAGGAGACCAGAGGAAATGTTGTTTCTCCGTAAACCAAACCTCTTTCTTTCCTTCTCTGCTTCCTTTGCATTCCTTCCTTCCTTTTCCCATCCTTGTCTGTCTGTTTTCCCTCCCATCATCCCAGTTCAGTTATGTTTATCTTTGTTCCTCTATCACTCGGTATTCTGTCTCTTCCCTTTCCTCCTGTGTGTCTCCATTTTTCATTTCTTTCCATCTCTATATTTCATCATTCTGCCTCTCTGCTTTCCATCTATATTGCTTTTTAGCCTCAGCCCTGACTCAGTATAAAGAGAAGTATCTGTGATGTAAAATGTAATATTGCAGAAAGCTGAAATACACCAATGTGAGGATCACAATTGATCCGAGTCCCCAGCCACTGTTTCACCTTCACCTCCACCGAACAGTAAGGAATAAGCTGTCATCAAGTGCGTTTTTTTTACTTTGGTCTGAAGAGGGCACAATATTGTTGAATATTATTCTTATTATCATTCAATACTAGGAGTGAACAGGTGAAATGGCTTGAGGCACTATTTGTCTGATAGAGTATATTTTTGCTAATTATTAGTTTTATTCAACTACCAACCTGATGGAAAATCTAGAATTTTACTGGACTAATTTAGCCCAAACACGTTTGTTGGTGGTTCAAAAATTAATTGTAATGTCATAGATGTTTTCATTCTGCACACGGGGAGCCATAAGCCTGAAAACATAGCCTTTGAGTTGTATGTTAGACATGTTGTTGGTAAAAATCCCACATCTGTACTCTCTTTGGTTTGAGTTTCTTTGGTTTGAATCAGTTTGAGCTCTTCCTGCTTGGGATGTTTTCAAGTTCTATTTGCCAACGAATGACAGCATGTAGACCTCCTAGCAAGATTATTTAAGTTAAAAAACATACATAACGCATAATACACATAGTATTTTCTATTATCAGTCCACTGTTAAAAACATGAATAAATGACTTGAGCACAAACGGCTGTTGTCAAGGCTCATCATTCCCACTATCTCTTATGTCATTATTTATCAAAGAAGACTAAAAAGCAGATTCTTCTGTAAAATTACAGTGTGGCATGTAGTGCACATCACGAGAGTTTATGGATTGTTCCCTGCTTTTGATTGTTATTTTAGTCTAGCCAGTTTTTCCAAACCCTTGTTAGAGCTTTTATATTCTGTTGTCATTGTTTCTACGGCCAATGGACTGGAAATCGGATTTTGTTTTCCGCACGGCAGTGAAGCTTGATTGGTGCCAGGAAACAAAGAAGACTGCCGTTAAAGAAGGTCAGCAAGAGGAAGAGAAAGAGAGAGAGAGAGAGAAAGAGAGAGAGAGAGAGGGAGAGAAGACTGTCAGAAATGTGGATGAGTGATGAGAGGTGGTCGAGAAGAATGCAGGGGACCATCTTTTGTTAGTTTTGACAGCACTGCTCATGAGGGACCGTCAGCAAGCAGACTGAGAGATGGAATAGTTTGTCTGTGTGAGACAGAAAGAGAGAGAGAGAGAGAGAGAGGTGGAGAGGGATGGAGAGTCCTGAGACTAAATTAAGTAGTGCTCTAACTCCCTGCTGCTTTAATGGCAGGTAGTAGCGATAGTAATGGCAGTGTAGCATGAAACGTGCAGGTACACACACACACACACACACACACACACACAAATTCCTCTAAACAGGGGGGGTGGACAGGGACAGTCTTATGTTATTTTCTCTCACCAGTTTAACCATGTACTTATTCTTCACTTATCTGCGCTGCATTAAAACTGACCATGATCAAAACATTCATAGATCACTAAAGGGCTGCCGACCAACGGTTGAAAACACCCTGCTCTGAACCGTATATCTGCATTCCTCCCCACCCTCACTCCCCATGCTCCTTACCTCTGTGGGACAGATTAGCATTGCTCTCTTTCTGAATGCTGTTAGGAAGCAGTGGGCCCAGCAGGGGCGTGTGCGTGGACGTCGTTCGAACGTTGCTCATCCTGGTCGTCTCTGTGCTGGTGGCGGCAGGAGTCCGTCGCTGCGTGGAGGAGCTGCTCCTGGTCGTCTGAGGGGGGAGAGATGTGGTCGGACGGCTGGTTGTGGACTCGTGTGTGGCTGAAACCGGAGTTGTTGTGGTACTGGGAGTTTTTGTGGTGGTGGTTGTTGTTGTAGGACTTGTAGTGGTGGTGGTGGTGGGGGTTGGAGTTGTTGTTGTGGTGGTTGTAGGAACAGCTGTTGTGGTTGTTCTGGGGCGAACTGTTCAGGAGAAATACAAGGAAAATAATGAGGAACACTTACTTTGTGCTATTTTTCTGCTTCTTCTCATTTATGTGTGACAGCTGCATTTAATTTGCACATTTAGAAAGCTAAGGAGTCTGTTGTGGAGCACCTACCACTACTGATCTGGAAGCTTGAAAGTGCTCGCCCCCCCAGGCCCCCCAGCCCCCACACCGACAACAAGAAAAAACAAAACAAAAAAAAAAAACTGAGGTGTTCGTGTCATACTTTTTCTACCATCTTACTTTAACCAAACACTCCCCTGGGTGCAGCAAAACAGAGACGGCTGTGCTCCGTAGTGCGTAGAGCGAGAGCAATCTAAAGCGAGGAGACATTTTTTCATACACTAAATAAGTGCTCAGCAGAAATGTCTGGTCTGCATTAACAAGTCTGAAAATTGTTTGAGAGTGTGTGTGTGTGTGTGTGCTGTTATGCGTCTCTGAGTGAAAATGTGCTTGCTGGTGGGTGCAGACACTGACCCCGTTCCTCTCCCTTCCTTTCTCAAAGGGATTCACTCAATGGTGGCCTACACCTTTCATCATTTCTCTCCCTTTTCTGTGTCAGCTCCTTTAACTCACCCATGCAAAAACAAGGTGCAAAACAGAGTCTATCAAGGAAAAGAAAGCAGGTAAAAAATGTAGGAAGTGGACTACTGCCTTTTGTCCAGTTCTGAGTTCTACATTAGATAATGGTCTTTTTTTGTGTTTACTAGTTTCTGTTTGCCTGTGAGTAAATGTGTCTACTTGTGGAAAATGTTTAAATTTCAGTGGTATATATTCAATTCTGTTTGGTCATGGTCCATTTATAACATTGACCTCCATGTATATTACGAGTGAGTGTGTTATTCCTGCAGGGCATTGCAGTGTATTTTTCACACAAGCATGCACCCATAAAAGTCACAACCAAAGCAATTGTGCAGTGACATAATTACGGCTGGACAGGGTATCACATTTTTACTGGTATCGCGAGAAGTCATATATGCATTTTGTGCACATATGTCACATGGTAGCAGCATCATTAAAGTTAAAATTATATATTTCAGTTAACTGTGAAATTCAACACAGTAACTGGGACATCTTTAGGAAGTTAAGCTGATGAATTGTCACATTTCAGTTTGAAAACCTGACACCTTCTTGTTGTTACCTGAAAAGATACTTAAACACTTTATTAATGCTAAATAATGATAATAATAATAATAATAATGAACACAAAAGATAAGCGTTTGGGTGGCGTATCATAGGTTTTGGTGTTATGTTTATAAATGAATATGAATTAAAGAATGAGTACTTTAAGTTTTACAATGCACTTGAGCTGTGAAAGTCCCAGAAGAGACACATTGGTCTTTGTTCTCTGCATTTTCAAAGTATGAATATTTCTACAGTGTTGAGCCTATATCGTCATAGTAACCAGTGAGGATGGCTTCTTTTTGAAATAGCACATCAACATAAGAGGCTGTTGAACGCGCACTCCATCATGTCAGCGTGTTCACCATGATGTAGATTCCAAGCAATATTTCTTTAATTGAGCTTGTGGACTCAGTGTGACCAACTTACCTATAGCACAGCGCCTCATATCTGGGCCCAGTTCCATACCATCAGGACAGGCACAAGTATATTTGGGGGAGTGGTCGGTGATCTGAGGGGCCTTCAGACAGAGGTACTCACAGCCACCATTAGGCAGACTGCCCATGTTACACGTGTCTGGGGCTTGAGGGAGACACAATAAGCAAAGAGGATTAAAATGCTTTGAGCAACAAGTAGATTCCTTTGATTTTGACATACGGAAGCCTCAAACCCACATCAAAACCTTCAACACTGAATTTTTATAAACATTCAGATTTTGACCAGTATTCTGCATGCTGGCATTCCATTTCCCCCTCCTACCCAGAGGAAGATGATTCATGTAAATTGGAATGGAAAAGGATCGAAGATCTGAGGCCAGTGTAGGCTTTGAGTCTGTTACAGTCAGTGCACACTTCAGCATCAACGAAGAGCTGAAAATATGGCAAGAGCATCAAACGGTTGAGTCTACCTAGACAAATTGACAAAGTTGGACTATTTTAGGAGGAGGCAACAGATACAAGCCAAACCAAGTCAGAAGAAAGCTGTCAAAGTTAAGCTGAAAACAAAACTACACCACAAATCCTCTTTGTGATTTTCCTCTGTCATTACTTGTTATTACTTATACAATATAATATAATATTGATCTTAATATGAAACTGAAAAAACTGAAAGCTTTCATTGTTTTTGTCTTTTGGAGAAAACGTCTAATTCAGTGAAAACCCTTTGAGCAGAACTCTTGACTTCATAATGAAATGCAATTAATGTCACACTGGTTCCCAGACAAGATTTGGACCTCTGAGTGAAAACTAAGCACAAACACAGGTGCATGCGCACACATGCACATAGTATATGTAAAAATTCAAAATTTTACAAAGTTTATAGTTTCACAGGCCCAGTCATAGACCATGCAAGGCATTGTTATCAAAGGTTTGTGGGGACCATGAGGGTACAGAACATTTCTGAACTAATACAAGAGATCACATAATTATGTCTGTCTACAAAGCAGCTACATTGACAATATGAAAATTTAAAGTAAGAGGGTGAAAAAACAGGAATACCCAGGATGAGCAACAACAAAAAAAATGCAAATATGAGATCCAACACAAAACACAAGACCATGATACAAGGACATGCCCCAGCTCTAGCTGAGAATATACATGTCACAAGGCCTTAAGGCCAGGTTAGCAGATTTCAAGATTTTCAATCACAGACTTCAGGCCATCATACGATTAATTATTTTGTATTTATGTCAGCACAATTGAAGGAAGATATGTCTATAACCTGCATCTTAAGTACCTCCTGTGTGTCACAATGTGTTTCCTGTATGTATTACCTTTGGGCTGTCTCTGTTCATGGAACACCACTAGATCCAGAGGGTTGTTGAGGTGCTCTGCCACCTTAGCCACATCATGCCCCGTCAGACGGTTAACACTATATATTGCTTCAGCCTCCAAATCTGTCCAATACACGCGATCCTGGATCAGAAGACAGAAAGACAGAATGGGTCAACTCCTGACGACTGGTGTCCAATGACAAATCTAGGACTTTTCCTTTAAATTCATTACACAGGCACATAGTTAAGAATAGTGACTTTAATTGTAACCCACTTATTTGACCAAATGACAGATAGTCTGAAAAAACAGCTTGCACCAAAAATGACTGACAGAATGAACTGTGCATATTTTGACTCTGATAGTGTGTCTCAGGCAGCATTGTTGTTCAAGCAACAGTTCAACACAACAGCAACAACACAAGAAAACATGGTTGAGATGCCTACTGGCCTGGTAGATACACAAAACATACAAATGTTAAATTACTATAGAACAAATGTATTTTATTAGATGGATTATATATACCTCTACTATGTCATACATTGTTGTATTTGCTCCATTATCATATTATACCTGGTTATTATCATTATATCATACAAGGTTGCTATTATATCCTTTGTTGAGATATAAATCATTATACTAGTAACAAGTCTAGTAACATGTTACTGTATGTGAAATTAAAACTTGGTTATTCCAACACAATTATTTGTTCAAAATCAGTTGCTGTTGTTACCATGGAACTAAAATATTAAATTCAGCAAGCACTGATGTTAAAGGGCACCTTTATTCATATTTTTCATCCCTTTCCTTTCTCTAACACCTCCTGAAAACGCTCTTTATTAACACGACAGGATAACAGGATACACTGTAGATTGGAGGCTACGGTGCTCTGTTACCATAGCAACCAAAGACTTTTCTGTCTGCTGAGACACACATCAATTAAAATAAACACACAAATGATAGCGATGGGAAACACTGAGATTAAAGAGCAATAAGCAGGAAAAACAAAATAAAGAAATTATTAAGAAACAGGATGAAACAGGAAAGCGGGCATGTTTATCGCTTTATTAGATTCTTAAAGGTCAAAAACCTGTCAGAGTCCAAACACCGATTTTTCATTTGTATGTGTACATGACTACGCATTTATAGGTCTATGTGGATGAATCATAGCTGTAATCAAGGCACTCCATTTGTTCAGTGGATTTAACCTTTCTCCCCTTTTCTTTCCGCATTCCAATCAGATCCCTATCTGTCCATCTCCCCATCCCTCTGATTCAGACAACCCTTACTCAACCTTTAAATGCAACAGTGAAATGGAAATATCAGCAGTGTTGATAAAACAACCAAATCTACCATCTCAGCCCTGCCTTTGTGTCTTTCTCTCTCCATCACAATGTCTACATCTGTCACCTTTTCTCCCTTTGAAGCTCCAGACATTAATGCACACCTGCGGAGGTGAAGGCCCCACTGTAGGATCAAGGTGAATCTTTCATGTGCTGCATACATGCACCTACTCTCCCCCTGAACACGCTGCATTGCATCACAAGGATGGAAGATGTGCACATCATAATAAACCCGTCAGCCACTGGTTGACAGTGGGATTTCGCCTGACTGAATGCGAAGTCTTTGAAGCAGCAAAAATGTCCTTGATGATCGCATCGTGAACCTGTCACCAACAAACCCTTCGGACCCCTTTGACTGGCACGTCACCCTGATGTGCTTCTAACGTATACCTGATTAACTATATACTATCGGAAAAGTGACAGCTTAAACAATTTCTTTTAGCAATATTGTCCTACTTTTCCACCCAATCTTCTTGCAATTCTTGTCAGTGATAATTACATTGCTGGTGTACACACACATATAGCTTATCAGAGCTGACTTTCATGAATCTGCGCCCACACCCACTTCCTTTCCGTGATCTATGATCAGTGGAATATACGAGTCATTTGTAAGGAATCATTACTGGGGACCAAACTTCAGATCCCTCTGGGGGTGGCTGATCATTTTGCCTTTGTGCTTCACATGTAGACCTTAACTTTAACTTTGTTTAGTTTGTTGCAGTGAGACAACATGCAGATTCTAAATAAGGAACAGAATATCATACCCTAAAAAAAGGAAACTCCTCATATGGAGCTGGCTTCATCAACGTTTGCAACATCACAAATTTGAAGTCCTTATTTAATTACTTCTTGTAATTTCTTTTTCATTATCAGTGTACCTCTGTAATCTTTTCCTTTCTTTCCCTGACTCTCCTCTCTTTCCCCTTTAGTCAAACAAAGATTGGACAAAAGCAATGCAATGGCACGAAACCCAGAAAAAGAGAAAACATTACTCTCTGCATGACTCCTCCAAATACATCTCTTCAGGGTTTGGTGTCCTGGCAGGGGATAAACAATGACTGGGAGAGTTTATAAGTCTAGTGTGTGAGTGCATTCTGAGTGTGTTTGGTGGTGTGGCTGTCAGATTTTGATATAGTAGCCCTCTATCTTTCCTCTACAGTGTTAAGTCATTGATAAATGTGCCTTCTGTGTTTTTATAACTGCAAAGAAACTTGACTTATATTATGATACACTTTGTTGTAACCCTTAGAAAATCTCACTACTTCACCATTTTAATTCAGAAAGTCCATATTCACAATCCAATATGGCTCCTGACAGATTTGTACATAAAATCTCAATTATCTGCCTACTTTTATGCATGTATTAATTGCAGATTTAAGACCAAAATTTGCTTTAATACAGACAACATTATACAGCTGAAGATAGCATGTGTAACTTCAATTCATTTAGGTCCAAGTTTGCAGCTACTCAATTACACTCAATTATATAAAAATTGTAAGCAGCAAATCTATTTGTGCGAATTACTGCACAAAATGTTTATTTGTAGACATCCTGAAGCCTTCTCCAGTTAGAACTAGTGGGGTAAAGGTACCGGTAGTAATCTCTATTAGGCAGCCATACAGAGCCATTAAGGTTGTTAAAATGAGGACATAAAGTTCTCTACCACTGCACCCCTGGACTTTGTGATGATGTAATTGGAGGACAGAGACTCCTTGTCCTTAAAACTCTGTCCCAGTCATACCAGCTCCATTCACCCACATAAGATAACTCCCAACATCACATCTTAACACCTGGCCAATAGAGATGAGGTGGGTATGAGCCAGAAATGATAAAATTGGCCTCACTGATGGATTCCTGTTACTACTGGCAGTTTGCTTGCGTACCAACATTCATACTGTATGCCCCTGGTGCTTTTTTCTACTGAAGGGGAATTATCTCTTTCCATTGTGCTCGCTGGCTAATGTGGTTGTATGTAATTTCCATAGGTGTGAACAGCACACCTATGAGTTAAGTATGTTTCCCAGTTTGCTTGGGATTCTTGAAGTTACAGAAGTTTAGCAGTTGTGACATATAAATGTCTTTTTACGTTTTGGGCTGAGTATCTATGCTAAATTTTAAATTTAAAAAAAAACAACCTGGCACATTTCTGTTCCTGTTCTCATGAGACAATATTTTAAACAAGTTCAGGTTTTTTTTTTACATAAAAGAACAAAAACCTTAGCACCACTAGACCACTTTCAGATGAATTACATCCTGCTAACAAGGCGTCAGAGACAACTCGGAAATCGAACATTTCTGACCTACGTGAAAAAGTACTACCGACGTGTCCAAGCCATCCCATCCAGATTGGGGGTTTTTTAACATTAACATCCCACTTTCTGCATAATGCAACATCATCTGGCATTAAATATGGTAACTGGGCCAAATTGGGCCCAGCAGGCAGTGAACAACAGCAGGTAGTGTGAGCTCTCAGACTTTGAGTCACAAAGCCTTAAATCTTTTTTTAACAACAAAAGCACACACATTTATGAAATTAAATGAACAAAAGGATACATTGTTTGAGTTAATAACTTGAAAATGGGAAACTTTTAAGAAATAAACAAACTTCCCATTATAAGTCTGTTGGGACATCCTGCTGCTCTGCTACAACTTTTTAATTTGTTCTGTATCATAACTAGAATAGAACAAAGACCAGAACAGCTGGAGGCTATTAATCTCCAAGGATGAACTTTCACTGCTGCCTGAAACCTTGCTTTTCTTACTCCATTACACACAAACACACACACACAGACACAAAGCCACACACATGTACACACACATGCTGAGCTGGACATGATGAATTTCCCCTCATCACTTTGCCTCTCATCATCTCAGTGTGTGCTGGTGAGAGAGGAATGAAGAAGGCCCTGCCCACTAATCACATTTCACCTCCTCTTTCTCCCTATTGTTTTTCTATTTCCATAGCGTCTAGATTTGTTGGTCTCCAACAGACCGCCTTACTCTTGCTTCAATATTTACAAGCAAATTAGTTTCATCGATTCCCGTGGTCTACTCTCGTTCTGCTCTCATCATTTATTGAACATATCTTCTTCTGGATTGGTTTCACTACTATACCTTAAAGACCTATTCATCTTTTTTAAGCATCAAAAGCCAGTAAGACTATTATCTTTTTAAATCAAGGGGTAATTCATTGTTAAGTTCTTATGAATACCAGTGAGTGACTGTTTTTTCAAGTTATGGCACTTTATCACTTCATCAATTCAAGTGACTTGATGACACACGGATCCACTTTTAATAGCTTGTCTTGTCTGTGCATACAGACTAAAATAAAATATTGTAAAATATTGTCGTTGCCCATAAGTCTGATTTTCCTGCAACAAAACCCATATCTAACCTGTGTCATAACATGATAATGAATCTGATCAAAATAGAGAAAGATAAATACCGACAGCTACATTTTCAGTATGATGGATTACAGATCTCATGCACTGTTTATGCCTGTCAGTGTGAACAGCAGGTTATCAATCACAGCACTTGTGTGGTTCAGAAAATTCTAAATGGCTCTCAGTATGTTACCTTTTAACATGTGTATGTTTATGCACTTTCATTCTTCTGAGTTAGTGCTGCACACACTTATTTGCATATGTACACATTAATAATTGTTGCTGCTTCATCCTTCATTTCCCTCAGCAGCTATGAGCTCTGTACTCTCCATTCCTCTCTACACTTCACACTGTCTTTCAGTCCCTACCTCAAAGACTGTGAGGGCGAAAGGGTGTGCCAGGTGCTGATGGGAGGACAGCAGAACTTTGCGATTGTCCCCGTTGAAATCAACGCTGGACAGCAGGTGGAGCTTGGAGTCGACCCAGTAAAGACGCCTGTTGGACAAATCTGAAAAGGTGGAGAGGGAGAACACGAGAATAAGAGAAATGAATGATGAATTGAAAGAGAGATAGAGAGAGAGAGAGAGAGACAGGGAAAAGCCATTTCAAAAGAAAAGGCCTAGGGTGAGAGGTATATGAATGTAATGGGCCAGTAGTTACACCATCAATCTTCTCCGACATGACGGCTCAGGCCTCTGCGTTGTGAAAACAGAGGTGTGATTGTAATATTGCCGGTTGACTTCTTTACTGGAGGGAATATATGTGCCCTTGAGCAAACTGATTAGTCTTGCTGGGCTTTGAGGGAAAACTTCACTGTTTTACAACTCAATCTCCATAAATCAGTGCTCAATAAGTAGAGGACAGCATTGTTTCTGCCCATTCCCTCTGTGCCACAGTTTGCGTCACTACGTCATTATAAAGACCTTGACTTTACTTTTACCACTTTTTAACTTGACTGATTTTACATACCAAATTTACTGTACCATGTAAATTTGCTTGGTTATTAACTACCAGCTTGAAGTCAATATCCAACTGAAATGAGAGTGTTACAGCCTCGTCATCCTATATATGCTTATGAAAATTTTAAACTTCTGTGCGTCTGCGTTGTACATGATTACATTTTGTTGTTCATCATCTTGATTTCAATGTTTCCTTCTATAAAATCAGGTATTATTCAAGCACAGTAACAACTGTGAAATCTCTTTTTAAAATATCAATATTTGAATGGAGAGTGGAAATAAATGCCAAAAGAACCATTTCCATATTATCGCTCTGACGTAGTAGAACATTTTGAAACAAGTGCAAGGTTTTCGTGTGCATAAAGCACTGAAAAACTTGGACTCTCGCTTACCATTGCACCTCTGGGGACACTGAGTGAAAACAAGCACTTTTAAGTACCAAACGCCCTTCTTTTCTGATTAGCCTGAGCCGGGCACATCCAGTGTGAAACTGATTTTGGCCAAACAATTGCTCGCTAGCCTCACACTTTGTGTGTTTACGCAGATGTGTACATAGTGATTGGTTTGCATAACTGCATGCTTTTCCACAGGCATTAATCACTGCTTGAACAGTATTTGACATTGACTCTCTACTATATTACACTCCAAATGAGGGAAAAGAACAATGGGACAAAATATGTTTAAGCACATAATAGCATCTAAGAAATGCAACCTGAACAGGACCAGGGGCGTGCCAAAGAGGACCAGAAAAACTACAGTTACAACTTCACCTTTCCTGACTCAGTTCAACTCTCTTATTCACCTTACTCTGAGAAATAATTTGTTTTCATACAGATGTTGTGACACCTCAATTCCACTCTGAGTGTGGCAACTATGTGCCTCTATTTCTCCTCAGCCGAGGGCAGCTGAGAGAAATTGGCTAGTGCAGCCGAGGGAGTTGAAGGGGATGATGGGAGGTATCGATGGCACAAAGCGCCTGGCTTATTAATTCGGAGGCCCGTGGTCGTTGGTTTGATTGATGAGAGCCCGGCACAAACTGAGGTATAACAATAAGCCCTTCTCGAGGGTTGCAGCAATTCAAGACTGTTTTCTAGCTGTTTGTCACTCTGTCTGTTGTTTGATTCATTGCGTTGAATTTACACAAATAAAGCTTTTTTTGTCCAAAAGTATGACTGCCACCTGCATTGTTAGTTTGTTTTCAGAGCCGATTGATTTTCCCATGCTACCTTATCATTTTGTATTTTTCTCTGTCGTCTTTCTGCCATCTCTCCATCCTTCTCTCCTCTCAGGTCTTACCCAGTGTAATTCCGTTGGGCCACTCGATGTGTTCAGACACCAGAACCTGTCGATCCACCCCATTCATTCCTGCCTTTTCTATTTTGGCCTGACTTCCCCAGTCTGACCAATACATGAACCTGAGGAAAGACACACAAATAAACATTTCTGTGAAAATATGATAAAAGACCCAGCAAAAATTTTTGGTGCAGGTGGAGAAAACATTTCTATTTTCACAAACTATCTGACTAAATCTAATGTACTCCCACTCTGGCTCTCTCAAACTCATATTCATCCTCCGTAGTCCAAATTACTTAGAAAAAGGTAAAGACATTAAAGAAAGTTGACAGTATAGTAGAGAAAATACTACATAAGTACTTCAACTTGGATTCATCTCTATGAAACCTGTGATCTGTGTGCTTAATTTGTGAAATTGGTGTCTTTTGGGGAACTTCAAACGTTACAGATAATAAAAACAAACAGTGAGAGCAGACTGAATTACATTATTCTTAGGCTCCTATATATAATTTTTTGTGCCTGTTGTTTCGGCCTGTAAAAATCTAGGATTTTACTCTTAAGCAAAATACATTGTTGTCCACAGGCCCATTGAGTTCTTCCCTCACTTTTTACAATCCATTTACTCATCCCTATATTGTCCCACTCACCCTAGGTGTGGATCCACTGCAATGGCACGTGGCTCGCTTAGCTCAGTGGCAATCAGCACTTTCCTCTTCCTTCCGTCTCCCGTGGCAACCGAGATGCTCTTGTTGCCCGAGTCGGTCCAGTAGATGTTCTTGTGGACCCAGTCCACGGCCAGTCCCTCCGGTGAATTGAGCGAATCGATGAGTGTCACCTGCTGAGATGAGTCATTTGCCTCGTTGATGTATACACTGGTGGGAGACAGAAGAGATGTTGATCAGAGTGTTGTTGAACAAGGGTACATTGGATAGGAAAACACACTTACCATACAGCAAAAACCATCCAGCACAGTTCATTGTAATGCAGACACAATAATACATGTTTCCAACCAGCCTCTAATTACGGAGTCTTTGTTTAACCTGCTGTTTATCAATCAATTAAACTTTATTTCTATAAATGCACATTATATGTACACACACACACAAATCAGTTAAAATCAGTGCAACAAGTTTATATAGGCACACTAAACAATTGAAATTTTGGGGCTACTTTACCTCATGGAAATGTGCATAAGACAGAACACAGAAAGTGCAATATCTGCAAAACTGCACAGTCACATAAAGATCTGAAAAACTTGAGTGAAGTGGACGCTGCAAAGGTCCAACCATGGACTTTACTCTGCTGACCACAGGTCATCGTAAGACTCAGTATATATCAGATAAAACAATCTACAGTTGTTAACTCTATAACGTGACACAACCAGCACCAGTTTATACACTTTTGATTTATGTTCCTCATTCTGCAGATAACATCAGTCAAGCAGCTGTCAGCGTTTCCTCAGGGAATAACAGCCCAATCCATTAACCATCACTAGACAGAAGAAATGATACAAGAAAGAGTGTCGGAATGTCACACAGCTGTCAACAAAAGTATCACTGAAGACTTCCAGTCAAAAAAAGTTGAGTGGTTTTCAGAGACAAAATAATAGTGTATAACTTAGTGTATATCTTTTTTCACAAATCAATGGCGTGTTATTGATCTTCAGCGTAAAGACTAGAATGAGCATGATGATGATGACGGAAGTGTTAGTATCAGTCGTATCAATACGACCTGATCAATAGTACCATAAGGACAATGGTTCTCATATGGATGGAGTTGCATGGATGTTAATGTTTCATAATAATGTCTCAAGGTCCCCCTGACACCTCCATAACCCACTTAGGCCTCTTCCCAAAAAGCACCCTGAGGAGAAAGAGTCTGTCTTCCTCTCTAAGCTTATAAACAACAAGATGCTGTCGTTTGTAAGTCATAGAATTTAATTATTTTTGCTTTGAATTCCATCTATTCCATCTAATCAATCTATTGGAAACAAACCTTGTGAACATGTGCACTCAAATAACCTGATGGTGACTTGAAGAAGACAGTGATGAAGGTGGTGATGAAAGGTGAGTAACTAGCTGGAAGAGATAATTTAAGTGTGGGATAAGGAAGCAGACTGTGTTGCTAATTGGCTTTGTTTGTGTTTTTCTGTTCATTTTTGTTTTTGTGGAGAAAGCTAGCCTGCTGTGGTGTGGTCTTGTGATAGATAATCCAACATCCTCACTCATGTCCCGTGGTCATACATGGATCCAACACCTGTCTCTTACTCAGGTGGTAAATTAAAATGAGGGCTGCTGGAAGACGGGGGATTTTTTAGTTAATCCCTCATGTTATTGCAGTTTTCCATTTAATATATGAAATATATGTTTTTTTTCTATTTTTTTACATGGACTTAATCAAGATATTCAAAATTACATAACAAAAATAGCTTTGAAAGTTTCAATTAAACATTCCATCCAGTCACAACCATCAAGCAACTCCACATATTGATTGCACATCAGGTCTTATGGCGGCAGAGTAGATGAATGAGACATTGAGATCAAACTCATTTTGAAACACTGGATTATCTTATTATATCATATCATGATGTAACATATCATACTGAATTGTCCTGTATTGTAATTGATGAATGTACTGTATATTCTTTTTACACATACTCAAATTCCATTATAAATGGTCAAATATGGATTTTGCTATACACTCTGATGCCATGCTGATCAATTACTCAGCATTTTATACACTCGCATAAATATATACTGTATATATAAAATACAATTACAAACATGCTGACTGACTGTGGAGGAGTAGAAAGTGGTTAGGACTAAGACTGAGACAGATGAGTCTAAGACCACAGGGCAGATTGAATGGTTAATTGGCTGTATTATTGTTTTTTACAGACATCTTCATCATGGAGAAGTGTTAACAAGCCATCGACCCGTACCATGATAATCACTAGGAATTAGCCAGGAAAACCACATTATCATGCAGAGGTGGAGAGAGGACAAATCCATTTCACAGTCATATCTTTCTCCAACTTTTAAAACAATGAGCGGAACACGGCAGACATGCTGAGCCATTATATCTGAGAGTGGCCAAGTCGTAAGGAGGTATGAAGATTAATAAACGCGTAGGCATTTAATGATAAGAATGAAAAGGCAGGACACTTGGACATGCCGCTGTGTGTGTGTGTGCAGATGAGTGATGGTTGTGATTATTGAGGCAGTGAAATTATAGAGCATATGGCTCAGCTGAAATGATATAAAGTTCCTCCCAGTGCCTAGCTGCCATCAGGGGGTGACACACACACACACACACAATTGCATATACACAGACACATACATACACATAAATGCACTGTTCCTACAGTGTGTATAGAGTGTGTACATGCCCAAATTTATGTGTGAAGGACAAACAGATCCCCCTTTAGTGTCAAACTGATGACACATGCCTCCAGGTGTAACTGACAAACACACACAAGCACGCATGCATTCACACGCACTCTCTCACACACACACACGCGCACATCCCCCAGGTGAGTGTGTCTCCTCACCACCAGAAGGTGTGACAGGTTGAAGCTGACAAGATCGATGGATAGAGGAGAAAAACGACGACAGCATAGCTGAGGAAGAGGAATGAGCTTTATCCAAACTTCAAAGAGCAGATCGTGTGAAGCTTCATGATGTTGTACGATTTCATTACATTAATCACTAAGCAGCTCTTAGGCAATTCATCCCACATTTACACTGATAAACTGCGGTACAATATTTATTGTTAAGAGTCACTTCTTCTGGCGTTAATGATTAAAACAAAGAAGATGGAGCCAGCTAAATGTGCGTGTGTGTGTGTGTGTACCTGTATATTTTACGGTGGTATAGATCACACCAGAACATCTTGTTGGTGGAGACGTCTACATCCAGAGCCACAGCATTCTTCAGCGTGGGAACCACCTGTGTGTATTCATGCTTCAGCAGGTCAATACGGCGAATCTCATGACGATTGGTGAACATCAGGTATGCACTCTTTCCTGAAGCACAAATTGAGGACATATCATCACTCCGGTGTTCATCTACACACCATCATATAGCACACTACTAAAAATTATTTTCTGGCATTTGTCAAATTCTCTTCTACTGTGCTAATTGCAAAGCAGATTGTTTTTGAAAGGAATATATCATTCACAGCTTGTTATAAATGCACATAAAAGGAAAACTGCTAAAAAATTTCCCATGTTTACATTCACATTACAGTCAGACTCTTTTGTATGCATTGTGATGTGCACAAACATGGAAGTAAGATGTAGACATTGACAGATGTAGTATGGAGTGTGACAACCACATAATCTAGGACTAATATTTGTAATACACAGATTTATGCTGATATCAGTTTACTTATGATATTCCTGTAACATTTAAAAAAATGAGTCAATCTAATGAGTTTAATCCAGTTTTAATATGAATGTTAGAACACTGTATTCGGGCCGTCTTTTACTTTTTTTTTTCCCTAGCCACAATTGAAGGGAGGATAAAAAAAATTCTGAGAAAAAAAACTCACAAACTTCAAAGAGAATAAAAGAAATGCCCTGGAGCTTGGGAGTCAGGTACAACTAGCAAACACAAGAGCATGCATACCAAAGACGATCCAATCAAATGAAACTTCAGAATCTGATTTAGTAATAATGAAATACTTCTGTTAGCGCGGATTCACAATATCATCGTAAGCATACGGACTTTGAACAGATATTGGCATCTACTTGGTCTAATCAAGAGAAAATACAGCACTGATTTGGATGAGACAATAACATTTGCACTCCAAATTTCTGGAACATGCAAAATTGTATGTTTTTATTTCCTCTGACAATTGCAAAAACAAATTTATCAAAATTTTGAAAAGTTCTGAAATTTGTGAGGTTTGGCTTGCAAATTTACCCTTGTTTAAATGTTTTCATCAAGATGGCCTTTATATGACATCGCTGAACGTTAAGGTACTGAAAGACATGACCACTAACAATCCAATCCAAGGTAGAAGTCCTTGAGAATGGATGAACATTTTTCAAAGTCATAATGCTGTTCAGAGATATTTATGCTCTGCACCAAGGCAATGGCACTGGCTCAACCTGGCTGTGGGAAAGGGGCACGTCAATTAAAGGAGCAGACTGAGTAAATGGTTCTTTGTGTGTGTTTTTGGCTGCTGTCTGGAGTAATGCTGAGGGATAAAGTAGACCCAAAATTAAATTTGGCACACTGGTCAATTGTTAGTGCAGCAGCAAATCCAAAGAGTGTTTCTGTGTCTGTGTGCTGTGCATGGACAAACGAGCGCCTGAGGAGGAGTTTTCACCGCGCTGAAGGTGAGCCTGACTCAAGCGTTTGACTAATTCTCATGCAGAAGATGAAGGTCAAGTACATTTTTAGCACAGACACCAAAAATATCTCAGGCTACACACTGCACAAATACACAAATGCATACAGGGCTACGCGCGCGCGCGCACACGCACACACTTCTCACACATTACATTTTCAGTTCCATACTATCATCATCCTGCCCAGAATATTTCTTCATTCTGATCCCCATTCCCAGACCTAAACATACACACACAATCATCCTCTCTGTCTCTCTCTCTGACCTTTTGGACTTGAGATTGTCTTACTAAATCAGGTCTTAAGTGTTGTATTTATGTTATTTTCCTGTATTGTTGCAGCTATTCTATGCAATTCATTTTTTCTCGCCTTACAGCTCCTATGTCACTCCTGACCGTTAGTGGGATTCTACCTTTGATTCATAAGTTGTTTTCATTTCTTCCTTACATGTTAAGTTTTTTTGTTGTTGTGTGGTCCTGTAGACTTCAAGTAAACTTGACTTGACCTTTTCTTTGTCTTGCTCTCTCTGTTTTAAATAGAAACCAACCCGCCCCATTTATAGCTGCTTCCCCATTTTTTCCTGCCTGTCTTCACTCCACAGTAAAGTAGAAACACCAAGTGAGGAATCTAAAGAAGCCAAAGTTCTCTCCCTCTCGCTCACATATAGACAGAGACACACACACACACACACACACACACAAAACCATGCCTCAACAGGTTTCCTCTACCTTGGTACACCATGGGCCACTGCTCACCCAGAAAATACTACATTTCTACTCAGTGATTGGATCCAATAATTTTCCACTGACGTTTAGCTTTGTAACCATCAATTCCTCCAGCTGAGAGAGAGAGAAAAAGAGAGAGAGAGAGAGAGAGAGAGCGAGCGAGAAAGAGCGAGAGGGCAGAGATCAATCGAGATGGATGCGGCAGAAGTATGGAGGAATGAGTAAGTGGGATGTTATTAGAGGAGAGAAAATAGGAAAAGACAACACAAAGTGACAGCAGAGGAGAGAAAGATAGTTGGGCAGACAGATAGGATAGTGGGAGGAACAGAAAAAATGGGGAGAAAAAGAAAGTGTAGAATATTTTCAGGATAATATAGAGACAGGTTCATAACTCAATCCCCCGACTCAGATTTAGGAGACAACATGTCGTCCCTTGTCACAACAATGAGTCCTCAAGGCGAGGAAAAAAGCTGAGTCACTTCTATCCTCTGGCCATGACAGTGGAGATGTCATCAAAAAGTCCAATATTATCTCCCCACTGGGTCCCCATAGTGCAACAGTCAGCTTTCCTTACAGGAACGCCATCCCCTAGATGTATTTTAATCTGCACTGTCAACTCGGTGCTGTCAGCCAATTAAGATAAAGTGTTGAAACGATAAGCGCGGGCAGAGGAAATGTCGAGGGGCAGAACACGAGCGTCAATTTGATTCACCCCACAGCGGACCATTCTGTTGTGGCACTATGCAAAGTGAGTGAAAAAAATCAACAGCATAAAACAAGCTGGATGGACAGGTGTACTACAGAGGTATGAAATTCTGCGGGCTGATGTGGATGCTTAGAGGCAGCCAGACTGTAAGTGGACCAACGCTGCATGAGGTTATTAGGACGATGTTGTGTCTGGAAATAGACATGGATGTCTAAGCCTGGCCTGCTTGTTAGCGCAAACCGAGCATGCCCTGTAATGATGAATAGGTGCTGCAGCAGGGTGCAGCAATGCACTTTCTGTCAGCTATAGAAGTTCGCGTCAAACTGCTGTCAAATGTCAGAAAGTTAAACTGCGACAAAGCCAGGTATATAACATTTCATTATTTCTGTGGTGCAAGGCCCAGTGTGTTATGTTGCAGTTCCTTGTTCTGGTACAAGAAGACTTAAGAGTTACAGTTAATTTGAGCAGAAAGACATCGAGCGAGAAAGTAAAAAAGGTGAGGGTGAAACGGAATCATTATTGCATTGTGCGTGTTAGGATCTGATTTACAGATAATAATCCACACCAGATATGTCAAGATGGATTTTTGGAAAATACAACTACCATGTTGTCCATGCCGCCCCACTAAAGGGAAAAAATATGGAATAATCGGAAAGATACATATTTTAAAATGTATCAGAACTAGCTAAGAACGCCATCCCTGGGCATATAGTAATAATCGTGTATGGGCAAAATGTCTGTGCACCGTGATAGAGAACTGCATCAAACTCTTTCTAACCCGATCCTGCTGTACTTCAAATTCCACCACAAAGCACCCAAAAGAAGGATGAAGGAGAAGAAAAAAACTTAACAAGGAAGAAAGGGAGAAACCAATTTTCTCCTGGAACGGCCAGGTGTGACACAGTTCAAGTGAAAGAATAATTAGAGAAAGCAAATTACAACATGTAAATAAATACAAAGAGAATTTCTATTTCTATGGGTTGTACGCTTGTGCATTTTTAGAGCTGGTTGCAGCATTAAAACTGTTCTCATTGTGATGTAAAGGATAATATTGGACATGGCTAAACATGTTTTCTTCAAGCCTCCATGCTCTTGCTGCACTGAGCCAACACTATAGTGACAAACAACAATAATGATACAGAATGCTGCACCCTTTCCACTTCATGGACATTTCACATCTCCGTCCCCACTGTGTCTCTATCTGGTCTTCTGTCAACAATTTACACGTTCTCCTTCTCACTCTTCCATCTCTCTCACACACAAACAAGATTAAATCACGCTGAAGACCCAGTGAGCGGCATTACTCCCATAGAGGTGTAAACAGAAAAACAAGAAATGCAATTAGTGTAAAGCCGTGTAATGCTTCCTTTAGGGGTTGTAATAAGCACTCCAATGCACTGATAACAACAAAAACACAAATGCAAAAACAGTAAAGTGCATCTGACTCCACCTCGGGACATTAGTTTTAATCAGTTTTTTTCCCCCCAACGCATTCATTGTATATCACTCTGAAAAGGCGCAAATGAAGCGGGTGTTTTTGTACAAAACTCCAAAATATCACTTTTTACTCCGCTTTAAGCAGGGACGGACAAAAAAAACCCCAAAATTAACATATATTTTAATACAAACTACCCCTGTTGGAAATGCATAAACATAAAAGGCAAAATACTGTCTCAAAATACGTCTAAAAAATTTCGAAACAAGTTTGTTTTGAAATCAAAAAAATAAACACATGGGCCATGAAATCTAAATGAACTATTGCGTTTGCTTTTTTAACCTGATGTTTTGTGATTTCATCACTCTTTCAAATTTATTCAGCGATTTCGTTCCACGCTATCCGAAACGGACCATTAGCCGGTAGCTAGCTATGGCCGCTAGTATCGCCGTAGACATGATGAATGCAAATGAAATGACTATTGTCCGTTAGATTCACACATTTTGCAGACTGCTACACGACACGAAACCACCAAAAATCATTCCTACTTTCATTCTTGACGTCCTCTCGGACGCTGAGACACATCGTCCGCCTTAGCTCGTCTTCACTTAGCGATGCTACCACGAACGTTTAGCTAGGCGAATCATTTTTTTAATAAACTTTATTTATAAACTACATAAACACACACGTCTTCCAACTATAAATGATCCACGGGAAAACGTGAGACACGATGGTTAGGAAGTATTTTGGGTGGAATTATTTGGAGTATTTTACAAATAAAATAGAGAACTTAAGAAATTATATCTGGATCTTTTCAAGATGGTGAAACGCCAAATAGTATTTTGTACAAATACAAAATACAATGATGAGAAGTACAATCCCTGGCTATGAGTGTCTCTTTTTAGTAGTGTATATTCTATTCAAAGGTTCCTCTGTGTGTTATCTTCATACTCAGCTGGCACTAATGTGAGTGGTCCGACAGAAAGTAGCTATAAATGGCCGTGTGTGTTACATCTGAGGTCAAACAAATATTAAAATGATCATGTTTTGCCATGTGCCTCCGTGACAGAAGCACAAATAAAACACTGTACATGCAGATTAAATTGGCTTTCTACCACATCTCATCACAGAGCATGGCATGCATCTTGGCCAGTCAGTCAAAAGGAAATTGTTTGTGTGTGTGTGTGTGTGTGTGAGCACTGATGCAACTCTTCAGAATAATTCCATCTGCACTTGTGTGTCCAGAAATGTCACTGTTGGCATCTGGAGGCCTGCACACTGTATGTGTGTGTGTTTATGCCTCTGAGGTGACCGTCATTATATCCACATTACCTCAGCTTCGCGAAGCAGGCGTCGCTGTATTTATGATCTCATCCTATTTGTTGCCCAAGACATAAACAATAACCCTGTCACGTTGTCTCTCTCACTCGATCTCTATCTGATGGTTTGCAACAACCCGAGCCACAATCAACAGCACGGACGCACGCCTGCATTACTTCAATGTGCAGAGAACTCGTCCTATAGTGCAGCTGTCTATCTGCCCATCCATCTCCTTCATCTCTTCTCCAGGCCCGGGCTTTGCTCCAGTAAATGCCTTGGCCTCTGACTACTGTTTGCTCTGTCTCGCTGTAATAAAGAATCAAACCAAGGCATGAAGTAATCAATGGTGGGGGTTTTTTTTCTTTGTTTTTTTTTTTTTACGCTACTTAGCTTAAGAGTGAACGTCCGTTCCCTGCTTTAAGGCCGCTCATTACCAGACCTGTTTATCCTGTAATGATTTAACCTAAGACTGATGCTGCTAATCACTAAAAACACTATGTTCTTCCTCTTTTCTCAGATAGGAGTTAATCTGCTGTGTAACTCAATCGGTAAAAGGAATCAACAGTGCCATGGGAAGGAGCTTTAAATGTTTACGTCGAGCCAGCAGAGCCAAGACTCTCACTATTGTCGCAAAATGGAGCTCCTTATTCGCGCAACAAAATATTTCGGCTTGTGCGAATCATCATATCAGTAGTTACAACAAGTTCAAACTGGAATTTCTAACCCATATTTCTGCAGCATTTGGCAAAAAAAAAAAATTGGAATGGCCTTTGTAGACTGACTTTAATGATTTAGAATTTAATTTGTAATTATTTTACAGTTCATTTTGTACGTTAGTGGAATTTTAATTTTACATCTCTACACTACACTGCGAAGGTTGGCGGCTCAAAGACACATGACATATAAATGTGGTCATCATCCAAAAATCTGATCTGATTCCCATTCGTGGAGTCTCCAGACACGGACGTCATGATATGTTATTTCCATTCATACCATTGCCTATTGCGTTTACCCAGGGTGCTGAGGACCTGGACCCGGAGGAAACACAGTCCTCCTGCCCCCCACCAAACCCACCTTTCCCTTGACATTCAACGGAGAGGAGAAGCAGCTGGCTGCAAACCTTTCATTAGTGAGGACTGCACAAAAAGATGACAAATATTTATCTTTGCGTAGATTGCTGTGTGGGCTCTGCATACAAAGTGAGCGTCTCTTTTCACAGGGCGTCAGTGACTCAGTAGCTGGGGGTGCTGGTATGGCAGTGTAATTGGTTTTTATATATGACTGAATCTCATTGTGCAAACCCTCACAAGTGCATGTCTGCTTGTGAGCGTGTGAACAGCTTCTTTCCCAGACCCGTCAGTGAGCTTCTAACTAGTTTTACATAATCTGTATCTACACAACAAGCACCTTATGCATACATTTACATATTGACATTCTACTATCAGTTTTT
The DNA here is from genome assembly GCA_900303265.1 of Brotula barbata. Classification (NCBI taxonomy): domain Eukaryota; kingdom Metazoa; phylum Chordata; class Actinopteri; order Ophidiiformes; family Ophidiidae; genus Brotula; species Brotula barbata. Next base: position 37,278 of record OMNV01017568.1, read on the forward strand.
TTGTATTTTTTAGGTCTACCTTTATTGTTACCTTATTTAAACCTTTGTTTTGTTGTTTTCTAGTGTTCTCAGTCCTGTTATTCTTGTTATTTTGCTCTATGTCGTATCGAGCATGTGCAGTGTGACAGTATGATGTACTGGACAAATAAATGTTTTTAATATTGCCGTGTTTTTACCTGTGAATGTGTGTGTGTGTGTGTGTGTGTGTGTGTGTGTGCTATGTGGCTCACCCAAGGCCTTGCAGGTTTTAGAGGCGGGATCCATCTCATAGCCTTCGTAGCATTCACACTTATAATCTCCCTTGTAGTTGATGCAGATCTGACTGCAGGTGTCGGGATTCTCGCACTCATCTATGTCTATCGAGACAAAAGCCAAACAAAGACAAAATGATGATCAAAACAAAATCACAATGAGAGAGGAAAAGGAGATTTTGTCTGAGGAGCAAGATGAAAGTGAGAAGTGGGAAGTACACCGTCAGCATGCAGCATGCTAACAATGCTTCTTTGTAAGAAAACCTTCATTCTGAATCCAGCAGAGATTCTTTGAAAGGAGTCTATGGAACTTATGCCCACACGGCTCTGAGATTCAGCACCAGAGAGAGCGGGATTTGACACGTAAATGTCTTTGTGAGGGTGTGTTTAATGCTGTCAGGTGATGTTGACAGCTGCAGCTAATCTGCTAATCAAGATCTTATCTATTTATCATAAGAAGGCACAGACAGACACACAAGCAGAGAGAGAGAGAGAGACAGAGACTGAGAGAGCGAGCGAGTGACTGAAGAATCCAAAAGCTGTATAGGGTACGCGTGAGTTATCAGGGTGTAAGAAGGGATTGCTGGGGTGGTGCGAGAGGGTTACTAGGATGAAAGAAGGTGTTACTAGAGTGGTAAAGGGTGGTTACTAGGGCGTAAAAAGGAGTTGCTAGGCTGGTACTAGTGGGGTAAGGGGGGGGTACTATGGTGTAAGAGGAGGTTGCTAGAGTATAAAAAGGGGTTTCTAGGGTGTAAGAAAGGGTTGCTACAATGTAAGAAGGAGTTACTAGGGTGTAAGAAGAGATTACTAAGGTGGCATAAGTAGGTTACCAGGGTGTAAGACGCCGTTACTAGGGTGTAACACCACAAAGGTTTTAAGTGTGTATCAATCAATATTATTTTACCCTCTATGATTGTTTCTTTATGATTCATTCACCAACACCTTGGTACCCTAGCAACTGATGAGTCCAGACATGGTTGCCTCCGTTAAGGGTGACGCGTTCTACAGCGACAAGGTCAATGATGTCCTTTATCTTTTCTGCATTTATTCTATTCTGTAATAAAAGTCTAGTCAAAACTCTGACCAAGGAACTTTTGGTAACATTTAGGAGGTTTAATAGGACACAACTGCAGGTGTCTGGTGCAGAGCAGAGGAGAACAGAGACGCACAGAGCTATAAACACCCAGATAAGGTGTAATTTCACATTAGACACACTCCTCCGCATTATGGCTTTCGTTTTGTAGCATAGGCTTATTCTCCCCCTTTACCTCCACAAGTCTTTTTATCCAGTAGCTTGTATCCAGCGGGACAGTCACACTCATAACCAATTCTCCGGTCTCTGCAGAGGTGGGAGCAGCCGCCATTGTTTTCCTCACACTCATTCAAGCCTGCAGTGAGAGGGATAGAAAGAGGATGGAGGGACACATGAATGGGGACAGGAGGGGTGGAGAGAAGGGGAGGAGAGAGGGAGAGGAATTAAACATTGATGAAACAACCTCAGCAGGTTAGTGGAGAGAATATAGACACCGCCTGAATAAGAGAGTTGGGCAGTAAAACAAATCTTCAAACAAGACTCTCTCTTTGTTTGTGTGTGTGTGTGTGTGTGTGTGTGTGTGTGTGTGTGTGTTTGTGTGTGCAATTTTAATCTTCCTGACTGTCAAGATCGTATAATTTAGCCCCTGTCAAGTGTGTTTGTTTACACATTATATTTCCATTCAACCAATGACAGCAAATTAGAGAAGAGGTAGACAAGACGAGGCACATTGAGCACACATCCACCTGGAACCAATCCATCCTCCATCAGGGAGTTTGGCCCTACGTACGGAACAGGTGCCACTCTACTTTCCTGCCTTTTGTTATCGAGACACACACTCTCCCTCATCCTGTCGTCCCAGGCTCTCCTCTGTCTCCTAGTTACTTAGCAATGCAGATTAGGCTTCCTCTCAGGGATCCATCCTCTCTGTCCCTGACTTTATCCCTTTGTCTTTCATCTACCCTGCAGGTGGTTGAGCGCCTGGCTCTGAACACTAAAACTGGTACTTCATTACTGGTCTACATTAAAGATTTACGCTGCAGGGCTACACGTACCACTGAGAGATGGGGAGAGCGGACACGAGACACAGAAAACAGTACAGAGTAGAGAGAGATGGAGATACACACAGATACAGACACAGATGGAGGTGAGGTTTAATGTCAGTCGCTTCTCTGAGTTACCTCTTCAGTCTGTTCAAGGTACACGATGACTTCCAGAGAATGTGATGAATTTAACTTCTAGCATCAATCAGAGCCGTTTGATGGAGCTCCGATTGTGATAATCTCTGGGATGTGGTCAAATTCAACCTACAATAATAGAACTTAAGATTCCATGATTTTTCCAACAGTCCTCCAATTCTTGCATTTTGCCAATTGGATATGTCAAAAAGATTAATCGTGCACATTTATTGTTCAGTGGCATAGCGAAAACACTTCAAGCCGTTTTTGAATCAGCGTCATCTTAACCACTTGTGTGGCTTGTGCGTGTCTCTGGGTTTTTGCTCACGCACAACAGCAACTTTAATTAACTTGAATGAATGTATGAATGAATTTTAAAATGAATTTTAATCACTCAGATCTCGATCGATATCTGGATCAGAATACAGGCCTTGAATCGTCCAAGCCCGTCTGGTAATTTAGATGTCCGTACTAACGTCACACACTGACTGACAAACACTGATTTTTAACATGGGTACACATCAGAAATAGAACCACAATTAACTCTTCCCGTTTTGTTTGAAACCCAGTGAAAGATTGTTTAATTAAAAATCGCACCCATGCCACCCATTTTTTTTAGATGTCCCTCTAAAAAACAGACAACTGAAGACATGATCTCTTTGCTAGAGGTAAAAATATAAGGAGGCGCAGTTTCTCCATGAGACCCGGTGTGAACCTGCTGTGAGATGCCTTCCAGTTTTGATTGCTACCTGTACCTCCACGTCAGATGAAGAGTCACCCTAATGGTTCATGAACTATCTTTACCAGATGGGCTTGATAAATGCTTAAATTTTCTACAGTGCCTCCTCCAGGCCTTCAGATCCCTGACTGAAGTGGTAGTGAAGTGCTAATTATCAACGGTGTGTGTGTGCTGATTTCTAGGTAGGTAGTTCGATCACGTTTTCTCGGCACCGACACCACGAGGGGCCAGAATCAGTTTGCTCTTTGATCACAAAAAGACAGATGTACTAATGAATCGTACTGACTTATCCTGCTTTGATCAAATGAAGCTGCTTTTACCCTGAAGATGGACCACCCACATTTGGAGGAGTTGATGCTGATTGGAGGTGTAAGTGTGTGCAGAGAGAGAGCTTACCGCACTCCTTCGCGGGCTCATCAGACCAGTCCTTGCAGTCTTTGACGTCGTCACACACCTTGCTGCTGTCAATACATTCCCCATTCTTACAGCGGAACTTTTTAGGACCGTCACACTTAGTAACTGTTGGGGAAAGATATTAAAAAATTATAGATTCGACATTTACATTTACGAGACTTATTCTTCTACCACTGCTGCTTCAAACACTTAAACACAACACGAGAAAAACAATCTGCATTGTACAACCCAAATTACTCAACAGATCATTGAGAAGAAACTGTTCTTACTTTTATTTTGTTCTGACCTGAACGTCAAAACGTCAATTGGGACGTTCGGGGGTTAACTGTCATAAATCTCCTCTGGTCATTTCAAATTTTTTGTGTATAAAATGGTTTAACTCCTGCATAATTACACAAATCTGAAATGACACTTCAAACTATGGGTCATCAGGTCCAGGTCTAAAAATGAAATCATTTCTATGATGAGATAATCTGTCTTAATGTGCACTTGTGATGTGGGCATGTTTTGTGGGTTTTTTGTCCTTTGTTCCCTGATTTTATCCGTCTGACACTCACCGTTCACACAGCCAGCCTCATCGCTGTAGTCAGGACAGTCACGAACTCTGTTACACTGTTTGGTTCCGTGGATGCAGGAGCCATCGCCACACTGGAACTCATCAGGGCGGCAGGTGAGCTGAGCTGGTGGACACACACACACATGCACACACACACACACACAAATACACACATATGCATAATATAATTACATTGACGCATTTGACAGAGGCTTCAATCTTAGGGGATCGAACCAGCAACCTTCCGACCAGTAAGATCAAACTACAGCATATCATTGTCGGCCATCCTCTTATCTGCACTCCAAATACGTTACACAGATCATATTCATACTGTAGATATGGATATACGTCCATACAGTATTCTACACTTGACACTTGTATACCATAATTGAAGCATTACCTCTCTCTCTCAGCAGATATTTCTATCCTTTATCTCTGGAGTATATATATATATACAGTACATATATGTGTGTGTGTGTGTGCATTTGTTTCTCTAATCTTGTAGTGTTTGGAGTGCATTCCCATCCAACAGTAATCAGTCATACACAACGCTAACTCGCACCAAGACCCCCCTGTGGAAATGAAAACCAGGCAGGCATTCACTCACTGTCCGAGAACACACACTCCCCGTGACCTATAGAGTGTGGCTGTGTATCCGTGTGTGCGTGTGTGTGTGTGTGTGTGTGTGTGTGTGTGTGTGTCTGAGCACTTGTTTGTGCTCGCTCTGTCGGCGGAGGGCAGGTTTATTTAACTCATTCGTCTTTTTAACTGGCTATTTAATTATTCATGTATTGTGTTTTGAACTGGCTCTGCCAAGGGAACAGAGGCAGACATGATCAATGGATACGGAGCCCATAAAAATGTGTGGAACACAATCATTATATCGGGAAATATAGCATAAACAACACAGGCCATGCTGTTTCACACGGAGGAGAGGAGATCCATACAATTACACAGGATATGCTCCACACACACACACACACGCACACGCAAGAACAGAGTCTAATAGGTTTCCAGAAAGACACAAAGACTCAAAATGTGCTGATGCGATCTGTGAAGTGATTGAGATCTGATTTCAGCTAATTATGAGCAATATATATGAAATATTGCCGCCTGGCGAAACGCTGGCAGGAGACGGACAACGAGAGACGATTTGACCGTTTCACATTCGCGTTAACTTCCTGTCATCCGTCTCCCAATCACTCTTCTCTGCACGACTGCAAACTAAAGTAAGATGATAGAGACAGCTGTTTCAGATAGGACGGGAGATAATGACCAGGGCTGAGAGACTGAGCAAAGGCTGGGGAAAAAAAAGGAAGAAATGGAATGATTTTCACATTTCTCATTTACGCTAAATTGCTACACCTCCCCAGGCTGGAGGCTCTGCTGTCTCATTTATCTGAACTGATGAGCCTACACCGCGTTGGACGTCAACCGCCGACCGTCCACTTTTATCCACACTATGACAGACACACACACACACACGAACGAGCTCTTTGTCTCATCGTATGTGTGAACTGACGTGATAACACACGATTTCACCGGAATCGTTCACATTTTTATTCCTCTTTGACACTTTTTGAGCAAGCAGACTTTATTAATATTCTATAGAGTGGAATTCATGGCTTTAGTGATGGGAATAGGTCATTTATTCATGCTTAATAGATTAATAACAATAACAATCAGTAAAACCTTCATGAAGAAAAAAAAAGAACCTCAAACACAATTTGACTAATAATCCTAACTACAGATTTGATGGATTATTGCTGCGGAAGAACATTTTATTAATCACTTACTGAGATTTAAAGACGTATACTTTATGCAACTATATTATTATTATCTTCATCTTTGGGGAAATTATGCCATAAGAGCATATAGTTATACATAATATATTAAATACTAGAGCTGTTATTCATGTTTTATTCACTCTGAAACTGAAACGGCGACATTGGAATCCTGAATTGATTCTTTCAAACAAGCTGAAACGCTGTCGTATTTTTAAGGATTTCACCTCTATCCTGCGCCTTTATTTCTACGTTTGAGTCAGTCTGTCTTCTTTGGCATCAAAAGAGTTTGAAAACTGTCACGAATGTGCATTGTAATTTGCTCCCATTGGAATATTTCTTAATATTCCTGTCATGGTTCTACTTTGTGTCTTTCAAAAACAATGGAACAAAATGGGCTTTTCATTGAATGCAGCCGCAACGGCGTTATAATGAGTATAGAACAACACTGTATACATCTGGTTTTGTGTCTTTTATGAGATTTTTGTATAAGAAAGGATAAATCCCAGTTTTCCGTTAAGTGTTTTTGTTTATGGGATGTGTTCCGTCCTGCTGTCTGCATCTTTTAAGTGTGTTTCTCTTATCTCCGTCTCTACTTGTATGTTCAAGTGTCTGCCTCTCCAGACTCTGCACTTGTGTTTAATTTGTGCGTGCGTGCGTGTCTCTGTGTGTGTGTGTGTGTGTGTGTCCATGCACTGCATGGTGTTGTACAGTATGACAATCTGCTGTCATCACCCAAAGTGCTGTGTGGGAGTGTGAAGAGGAGACCAGATGGGGGCCTGCTTGATGAAGGACCTTCACCTCCCACACATGCACACACACTTACACACGCATCAAATGCATACGGACCACCATGCTCTCAAAGGTTCTCCTTCTGCTTTTGGAGATCACACGGTTGCATGGCAACGCGCAGCAATGTGAGCCCTGATCTTCTTTTTGTCAGGCTGTCTTTGTTGTCCTTACGCCGTATGTCAGCCTTTGAGTTACATTCCTTCAATAGATCAGCCATCATTCCCTCCATCCACACAGTACTCACCACAGTTTTCCTCATCTGATTTATCCATGCAGTCGGCGTCTCCGTCACACTTCCAGTTCACGTGGACGCACTCCCCGCTCCCGCACTGGAACTCTCCCACCGGGCAGCGAGGTTTCTGAGGCTCCGTCCTCCTGCTGCAGCGCTCCATGGACTCGTCAGACTTGTCCCTGCAGTCCGGGTCGCCGTCGCAGCTCCACAAGGCGGGGATGCACTCGGAGTCGTTGCAGCGGAACTCGTGCTGGCCACAGGTGGGCGCGGCGCAATTCTCCTCATCGCTGCCATCCCCACAATCGTCATCACCGTCACAAACGGAGATGAGCGCCACACACTTTCCATTTTGGCACTGGAAGTCCTTGGAGGGGCAAGCTTTGCCATCTACAGGAGGAATGGAACAGGAGGTGCAATTTTACATCACTGATATCACGGTACGTGGCCTGATTCGAACATAGAATCCTACAACTCAGAAGTCATTTTTTTAAAACTAGATATCCTTTATATTTGACACAGTTCTGCCAACCACACTGGTTGATTTTCATGTTATTTTCATACGAGTCCTAAAACTCCACATGCGCCGGTATGACGTCACCAGCTGAGGCCCAACAAACAAGTCTGGGAGGAGGTCAAACACTAGATGTCAAATCCAGCCACCAGTTCCCGCACTTCCTTCCTGTCCAGTCTTGGACTCTTGGTGGATAACAAAAGAGAGTTTGATCTCCTGTGGAATTCTCCAGTGGGTTTGATTCCGTCTTTGGAAATGTAGCAGAGGCAAATTTGAGCCGGTGGAGGAACACAGCGATGGTGGGCAGTAAGTGTTTAAGTATAGACGCTCAAACAAGGAACAAAGCCGTGAAAGTTGCCCCATGGGATAGAGGGAAAGAATAACACAGTGTGAATTATTCATGAAAATAAACAAGAGACTTAGCTGCAGCCAAAAAACCTCAGCTCAGTGGACTTTTAGTCTTTAAACGGAGGATCCGACCGATAAAAACACTGCACAGCATCATATGTGATCATGAAATGAATGTGCAAACAAATGAAATGCAAAACCAGGTCAGGCACATCTACAGACAGACACCTGCTGTTATACAGAAACAACCTGCAGGACAGGCAGGATGACATCATCTCTGCATCACTCTCTGTCAATTTGGTTCTAATCGGATTATTTTCTGAAACCCTGAGGTCCATCTTCACAAACGCTAGAGTTTTATTTAAAATTCTCCTGAAAGGTTGATAAGGACACCAAATATATCACAATGCATTCTGGAGAAATCTACGGTGGCCCTGACATGCCAAACACAACACACAACAGGAAGGAAACACGAAAACATTAAGAAAACTCAAAAATATTTTTTTTTAAAAACGAAAACATTAAGAAAACTCACTGATATCAAGAAAACACGAAGACATTAAGAAAACTGAAAAATATCAAGAAAACACGAAAACATTAAGAAAATGTGTTTACATGCAAACTGGGAAACGGAAACAAACAGCTGGGAAGAGAATATAGTAGAATATATTGTAGTTTATTAATAAAATCAGGTGGTGTGTTTTACTCTCAAATTACATCATTCCTCTGCCACAATTCAAAAGGTGGCATAATCTCATTTAATCCAACGACCCAAATCACTCTGGTGGTGAAAAAATGGGATCCCTCATTCTCTAGGCATCCGCCATAATCCCTCCAATCTCTCTCTCTTTTTCACCCACCAACACAGAGCACCCATGGGAGTCAGTGCGATAATAACCCATTGGATTTCCCGCTAACTATTACCGCTAGCATGCCGATCATCCCTACTCAGATTGGACAAATTTAATTAACACGAGCACATAAACAAGAGCAGACACTTTGTGCAACTTAAGTTCTAAAGTGATTATTTAAAAAAAAAAAAAAAATCTGTATTAACTACACAACACTCATTAAAATGAAAATGAGATATTTTTCCTCCTTTATTAGAGGCTGACGTGGTGAAATAAATAGGTTTGTTGTTTTTAAGAGCTGTTTAAAGAGCTCTTTATTAAAGCAGAAAACCGGGTCAATCACTGTTATGATGACTATAAACAACACAGTTGGCATTGAGCGTCTCAGCCTGGTGTCCTCTGGGATTCTGAATGAGATCCTGACGTCTCAACTGTTTTATTTCCGTCTCGGAGACAAGCAGGTGCTAAGCAATTGCCACAATTTGTGTCTAGGGGCGAAAAACCAAGTTAACTTGAATTTGAATTAGCAGGGCCACGTTCCACTTCCAAGAGAAACATTAATCTTGGAATGGCATCCCGCTATTTTTTTTCTTGCGGTTATTCTTGGATCCCTTCATAAATTTTGCCAACACGCAGCTTTCTACTTCATCTCTGTCACACTGATGCGTCTTCATAGAATGCTGATTATCACAGACTGAGTAAAGATGTACTGAGGTAAGCAGAGGCCTCGTTTACCAAAGGGAGGGACTGAATTCCTCCACGATGCTGAGGGAATTTAGATCACTTTTAGCTGTGGACATTGTTGTGCTAGCAAATGCAACACACTTCCAAAGATAAGATAATCCCTTATTGTCCCAACAGGGAAATTTGTGCTAAGTGGTAACTAGCCGCAGAGTCACTGACTAGCTGCTATGTAACAAACTAACTGATAAGTCCCCAAAGTGTCCTCTCGTGAGACTTTTAAGTAAAATAACAAAGGGTGTTTGTCTGCAGAAGTTAGCGCAGCCTAGCTAGCAAAGTGCTGAGGGCTAATTGGTCGCTAATA